>VMKM01001395.1:0-145786 GCA_008360985.2 Macquaria ambigua
GTGTGTGTGTGTGTGTGTGTGTGTGTGTGTGTGTCTTTTCATAATTGTGAAAACCCCCAGAGTGGTTGTCACTGTTTCTGACACTCAACCAAAGGAAAACATCCACCTTCAAGAAAGCCACAACAACAGTAATGCTCATAGGTGCATTTAGCAAGGACATAGAGGACAGACAGGAGAGGAGAGGAGAGGACTGAGGAGAGAAGAGGAGAAGAGAGGAGAGGACTGAGGAGAGGAGAGGAGAAGAGAGGAGAGGACTGAGGAGAGGAGAGGAGAAGAGAGAAAAAAGAAAGTGCAAAGAGGATTTTTCTGCTGCTGGTAAAGAGGACGTTAGTGGGGCACAGGGGAGAGTTGCCAGCACATGGCACACGAGCCGTTCAGTCAGGTTGCGATAACACAAACATTCACACAAACACACACTCACACACACACGGACCCCTCCCCTGGCTGACAGAGTGGTATAAACTACCAGCATGTGTCTGCTGGGCTGGGCTTCTGAAGAGGCAGTTAGCAGAGTAATGGGTGCTCAGCTTGTTACAGGACAGGCGAAGATATGAAGAGACAACAAAGGAAGGTAGCTGGAGAGAGAGAGAGAGCACAAGTGACATAAATATGTAATTATTAAGGATGTGAGTCTATATGTACAGTGCATGAGAAATAACCACATTTTCATACTTGAATACATCTCAGTCCTACGGTGGCCCTGAAAGCTCAATGCACTGCAACTTAAGAAAACGTGCAAAAAGACGAAACACAAGCAAAGCACAAAACGTCTTCACATGCATAGCATTTACAAATGAGTAGAATGAGTTTTCTAAGTTGCAGTGCATTGAGCTCTCAGGGCCATCGTCCAATCTGATATATACAGTATATACACACACACACGTATTATTTGCATATTAGTAGCAAAGGAACTGTCTCTCTGCATCTCTGAATGGGGACAACAAATTAGAGATTTGAGAGATTTGGTGGTTTCCCTTCAGTACGGGTGGACATATTTACAATGAGCCAAAGAAGTTAGCGAGGACACATGTTGTCTTCTCTAGTGCGCAGCATTTTCAGATTTAGCTGGCTTAGTGTGGATGCAGTCTACGCAGTAAAACTCACACACTCACACATGCTAACACACATGTAAAATGTGTTGATTAGCTTTGTTCAACCTGACAAGGACCTGCAGGTTTGTGTGTGTGTGTCTGTGGGGATGAGGGTGCTCCATATCTTGTCTTGTCTCTCTCTCACACACACACACACACACACACACACTAAATAAGCATGAAGAAGAAGACAAAGTGCCTTGAAATTAGCAGTGGGGAGAAGGATTAAAATCAATGGTACTTATACTGTATGAGTGTGTGCGTGTGTGTATCTAAGCGTGTGTGTGTATGTGGTACTATAGGGACACGTATGCCCATGGTGCTGCTGTTCACAGGGCTAATATGCATAGCCACCTCACTACTCCTCCTGGGGAAGATTAATACTTAAGCCTTCAGTGGTGGCTGCCGGCTGCCTTTTCCTCACTGTCTGCTGCTTCCACTTCCATTTTTCTTCTCTCGTTCTTCTTCTTTTGTCTGTTTTGGCGTCCCACCACATCTCCATGAGCACTAAATGACTCCAGCTCCCCATCCTGCTATCTTCTTTTTCTACTGCTGCAGTACCTCAGCAACTACAAACTCTTTGTTTTCTTCTTTTTTTACAGCATCATTAGCAAAGCCATCACCAGCTTCTTCTTTTGTTTCTCCTCCTCCTGTTCCTTTTTTTTTTTATCATATTACTAAACTCTTAATTTTAGTCTGTAAACCTTTCTGTTATTCTTTCCACTTTCTCCTTCCTTTACGCTCTCCCTGCCCTCGTATATCCGTCTATACATTAGTGTGTCCCTGGTGTCTTGTGTTTCAGTTGAGTGAGTGATCAGTCTTCGGTGCTGCATAGCTCCATTCAAGGCTGCCATCAGTGTGACAATTAGGCCGGTAAATAAAGATAATGTGAGCCATCCGGGGTCCTTAACTGCTGCACTTCAATTAACAGAGCTGATTGGTGGGCAAAGCCTCTACAAGGATGGTGGGAAATTAGTGAGACAGAAAGTATTGGCGTAGTCAGACTACTACTTCATTTTGAAAGGAGTGGAACTACCCTTAATAGAAATATGCTTTTTGAGTAAAATGATACCTATTCAAAGTATACTACTTTGTACATTCTTTCGGGTTGTCCATGACCATAGTTGAGGGTTGGAATGTAGATCGACCGGTAAATTAGTTCACCTGTAGGCTCAGCTCCCTCTTCACCATGACCGTCTGCTTCAGCAGCTGCTGTTGCGGCATCAGTCCGTCTCCCAATCTTGTGTTCCATCATAACCTTACTTGTGAACAAAACCCCGAGATACTTGAGCTTTTGGGGCAGTGGCTCACTCCTAACCCAAAGGGAGCAATCTGTTACGATGCTGACTTTATCTGTTTCCTGTTTTATTTTGGTAACCTGTTTTGCTCTTGTTTTGTTTTGCTTTACTTCCTGTCTTTGTTCTTTTTTTTTTTTTTCCTGCCTATTATCCCCATTCACCTGTGTTCAATTACTCACCTGTGTCCCATAGCCAATCAGCCTCCTCTATATTTATACCAGTCTTCTTTCCTTTGTCTGTTGCCAGATTGTCTTTGTACCTCTGTGTCGAAACTCTCCAGCGTTTTTGTTCCTAGTGCTCTCTTGTTACGACCTTTTGCCTGTTTTCTACGTTCACTTTGCCTTATCCCTGTCGGCTTTGTTTGCCTCTACCTGGACTGACTTTTGTGTACCGAACCCTGGAATAAACCTTTAACCTTTTCGTCTGCCTCAGACTCGTTGCGTTTAAGTCCTCCTTATCAATCCGTCACATAATCCACCTTTTTCTGGCACAATAATATGGCCTTGAGGATACAATTGGCCAAAATGAGTTCCCTTGGCAGGGTGGCTGGGCTCACCCTTGGATACCTTGTTTAGGCTGCTGCCACCATGACTCGAACTTGAATTTTGGTTTTATTTGCCCAGGCTTTGAGATTTCCATCTCTGAGGTTTGTGACTTGTGGAGGAGAATAAAATTTAATTTGTGGTGCTTAAAGCAAATTATATTTAAACTGTTGAACATTTGTGTTGGCATAGAGGCAGACATCTTAGAGATACATATCTCAAAAAGATCCCAGCAGCAGGTTTGAACCCAGGACTTTCTTGCTTTGAGGCAACAGTGTCAACCACTTCATGAACATCAACCTCAATTCCTCCCTAGCTGATGTGGAGCAATGCAGAAAATGTGTTACTTTTGTGTTTTGTAATCGTGCACAATTAAACATGGGTTTTGTTCTTTTGGGCCAATCTCAGTACAAAGTTGCATCACGCCACCTGATCTGCATGAATCAAACCTCAGCTGCTCCTCTTCACCACTGCAGCTCAAGAGGTTTTATTTAGAGCCATGAAATAATCAAACAGGTGCAAGTGCCAAAAAATGGCCTCGTGCCCCACAAAAATTCATGGCATTACAACTGCATTTGCTCCACCGCGCCACCTTTGAGACTGCATGGTTACAGGCCTATATGACTCTCATTTACAGATACATTAAATTAATGATCATTCATTAAGACAGAGACGGAGAATAAATTGTTTTTGTGTGTGTGTGTGCTTTCTGATGCTTGCCTTTTGGTAATCACCAGCTGGAGGTCATACTTTACCCATCCTTAATTACTACTACTTTAGATCCCTGGATACATCAGAAAACATGGACAGACAGAAACAAAACTTGCATTGACACAGAGAGAGTGAAAGTAAAGTGACTGATAGCAGGAGTAAAACAGAGGAAGGTGGAGCAAAGTGAAAAAGGATCATGAGGTATTACACAGTTGGCAGAGCGTTGGTGTGCAGCTGAGGAGTGTTCGTCTGATGCCAACTCTCGGGGTAAGTCTGCTGAGCAATGCCAAGACTTCCCACAGTGGTTTCTGTTTCACAACACCTGTCCCACAGCAGCACTTGAGGAATCTGCCTGGAATCACAACACAAAGACACAGAGGGAGAGGTCCCATCTGCAAACCTGGCAACACATCTGAGGGGGAGGAGAGGCTGACAAATAAACTGAGAATCAAACTTTACACCTCTCTGTGTTTCTCAATCTAGATATCTCAATCTTGATGGACCCACCGATCAGTGGATTCGTTCGCAGGGATGAAGTAAATGTGCACAAATTTCAACTGTGGTAAACTTGCACTGTTGACCAATAGCAAGCCGTCTTGACAGTGCTGACCTTTGGCGGAACAAAGTCCAAAAGGGAGGTAGCTATCATAGCTTATTAGCTGTGTTGACTTGTGTGCACTCCGAATTTTGACGGCCCCAACTAATTTTGGAATCCGGCTGAATTTCTGCCAGATCGGTTGTTGTTTGACGTTTAGTTTGAGGGAGGTCATGACGCCTGATTAATTGCCTGACTCTCGGACGATCAGATGGATTTTCGTCGGCTGTCTTGCAGTTTGAGCAGTTCCACCCTCCAATTTCCTACATGGCTGCTGTCAAAAGATCTGCTAAACTATAGTGAGCTTGTTTTACTGTTATTGGACCAGTATTCTACATGTTGTAACTGTAGTCTTGACTGAGCTCTGATCTGTGACAGAATGCTGAACTTGGCTGCAGAACAGAGAGACCATATAGTCTACATCTTCTAGCTCTGGTTTCTGTTCCTAGTAGAATTGCACAAAATAACGCTGCCTTTCTCTCTTTTTGTCAGTATTATTTAGGATGCGGTTGTCTTGTTTGAATACACTTTATTGAAATTGTCAATGGACAAAAGCGACCAGAGGTTGCATGCCCACGTTCAGTGTGAGCACCTTCGTTGTGGCCGTTAAATTGATCCGTACAGTGTGAGCATAAAAGTTGCAGGTTCTGGCCGTGCAGAGAGGCCAATTAAAACATGTAGTGTGAGTTAACACAACGTACATGATTAATAAACTAATTAGCAAGCGAGCTAGAGCTTTTTTCCCCTCTTCAATAACTCTTTACTGGATTAAATGATGTACAGCCCTGAGAACAAAATGCCAGGAGTTTGTAAACAGCACAGTACAGAAAAAGAAGTTCAGGGAGATATTGTGACTGACTAGCACTAGCATGTTCCCGGCTAGCCTGTTAGTGGTTAGCTCGCCAACAGTAGTTCACCAACTAGCCCTGTGAGTAGTCTCTACATCACCAAGCTTCTATTTGTGCTACTTTCTGGTGTGACTGTCCCTGAAAGCATTTAAAGAGCACTTAAAGGAACAATTCCTTTAAAATGAGAAATTATCTACTCAGCAAAGTATCAGCCGACACTCCAGTGAAGTTTATTCATATCAGGCTTTTTCCAAACAACTAATATGAGGGCTGTTTTTTTGAATAATGGATGAAATGACAATATTTCTCTAGACCCAGTGATATGTAAACAACCACATTTTCACACCAAATGTCAAACATGCACATTCAATTCTTCTGTATACATACTATGGCAACTAGCCAGTAGAAGAGGTTGAAGGCAGACACACAGGCTGACACAGACTTCCCATCTCTTACTAACTCCTTCTTCCTGATGCAACAGCTGAGGCACAGTTCCTCTCTGTCTGTCAGGTCTGTTGCAGCGGAGGACCGGGACACCAGCGAAGTGGAGACAAGAGAAATCGATACAGAGTTAAATTGAAGAATCTGTGCCCATTACTTTCCCTGTTTCCCTTCTTTCTTTCGCCCTGTGTGCCTGTGACAAGACTGTAGCAGCGGTGGGCTGCAGTCTGTCCCATTCACATCCACTCATTTGCAGAGTGTGTTTGCACATGGAGCACACATGCACACCCCCGAGGCAAAGAGAAGAGCTGAGGATGTGGACCCCTTTCTACTTCTCTTTTATATCTAGTTCTAGTCTTTGTCTGACATGACTGAAGCCTTCTAAATGTAAATACAGATCATTTTTTCTCAGCTACAAGTACCACCCTTCTTAATTTAACCTTTTTTTTAAGGGTGGAGAATGCCATGGTGTTTAGTCATTTCCAGAGAAGTATAGGCCTATGCAAAAGTTGATTTGTGATTGAAAACTTCCTTGACAATATTTCAATTTTCAGCACTTTTGATGCCAAGTTAAAGCACATATTCAACGCACCAGTGTCTCCCTGTGCGATTGCTCTTTGACTTTATGTCTCTGGTCCATCAGTCCAGCCAGCTCCATCCTCAGTCCACAGGCTCATTACTCATTTCACACCAAGCAACGGAGCAGAACAATTCAAGATCACATCTATTTCAATCTGAAATAATCACCCTCGTGAAATCTAATAAATTATGCAGCACTCAATAGCTCGGCACCGGCCCCCTCTGTATTAGCACCAAGCTAATGATGCCAGCACATTATTCTCAAAGTCACTGCGGAACATCTTTATGCACTTCCTGTTCACAGGAGGGTTGGTGGGTTTAACAGACAGATAAAAGACAAACATTTTTTAGCCATGCTAGCGGCGTGGCTCAAGAGATGGTCAGTCTACCAATGTGGTCCAGACAGAAATATCTCAACAACTACTGGATAGAAATGTTGTACCTATCAGTACCATACCTAAATACTGCGTCAGTTAAAGAAAAAAGACAGTATTTTTTACATCTCTCTACTTCATTTTTCATGTTTGCGCAGCCAACACTACTTATCATATGAAATCTCAAAAGTGACTCAGCATGTTAACCTTTTACCTTTCTCCCTCACATAAACAAACTCTGTACTACCGCCACACACACATCTCTGAACACTTACATGCTCACAACATGATCAACCCTTCTAATAGGGGTTGCCAAAGAGCTTTATTCTGACACCACCCTCAGGCCAATTATTACGTTTACTTCACCATGACTAATAAAGATTTGGACCTCAACTTTTATCTGTCTAACAGTTTGGTTTTCTTTACAAAGCATTACAGCCTCACAGAGCGACAGCATGGCTGTACTCTTAGTCTTGTTATAAGATATGTTTTATGTTAGCTTTATTTGGATTCTTCAGATGTTTGACAACAATTTTAGGAAAGAACTTTCCTTTAAAAGCCCATCTCAGTAACATCTGTCTGTAAAACAGAGCTCAGAGTGGCTTCATTCTCATTCTGATCTGACCTGATGATCCAATAAAGTAAAAATGTATAGGATGATAATGTACTGTATACTGTAATAATAACCAGTCAAGTATCTCATTAAACTTAATTTCTGAAGCTTTACATCAGGAACCAAAACAGGTCACAGGCCTATAGCTGGCGGTGGGTCCCTGGATGTCATGAAAACCAATATATTTTAATGAGCTTGAGACCTGGGGCCAGACAATAATTTTCTTATTTGGGTCATGGGCTGAAAAGTTGAATAACCTCTGCTGTAAAATACATGGTATTTAATGGTATACTTACAGCCTACAGTCTCCACTTATCACCTGGTGGACAAAGAGAGGGAGGAGGGGGGCTGGGGGGGTAGAATTGTACAGACCGGGGGTCACGCTGTGTAAAGAGGCCAGTGGAGATACGGTCAGTGATGAGTGTGGTCTATTTAAAGGCCCTCAGGGTTGGACACTATCTTTAATTCCTCAACCACCGGTTGGGCTGTTATCTGCTTTGCACACCAGTGGGTGACTGCAGGTCACATACACAAAGACAGAGTCAAGATGCCATATACGAACATGGCATTTGTTTGTTTGTTCGTTCATGTGAGTTCACTTCCTTCAGTGTTTCTCTGACTGCAAGGTCGTCCTCCCTACCTCAGCTCTGTCACCCCTGTGGTCACTTCACCATAAACCACTAAGCAGAGAAAAACAGCTCTCTTTAGATAAACAAACGTCTACATAATCTACATATAGTTCCCTGCCCTTTGTCTTCTACAAAGTGTTTAACAAGTGTGTTTTGGCATGGAGCAGTGTTGTAAACCACGCAGTGAGGCAAAGTGAGTCATTCCAAGGCCTTTCTGAGCCATTATTTACAGTGCCTCTGTGTTTGGTACTATAGATCACAGCAAACCAGCCGTTTTGGTTTGCAATATTTCACATGATTTGCAAAGAGCCCTCTGAAGCAATTACAGTAAAATCATCTGCATGTCTTCAAGGGACAATGAGTAGTTTGTCTTGACTTTATCTCTGTGTACAGTTAAATTTGTGATCATTAACAAGGTAGCAAGGTGTGTGTGTGTGTGTGTGTGTGTGTGTGTGTATGTGTGTGTGCGTTTGTGATGACAGGGAAATGAACCAGAAGAGACTGAGTAGTCTGAAGGAAAAAGTGAGTAGCTGGTTTCTAATCTTGGAAACACTTAAAGAGTCAGACTATTTGGCTGTGGTCCAGATCACTCCCTCATCAGTCCCGCTCTCTTCCTCTCTCTATTTGGATTCTGTGAATTTGTGAAAGAGTACTTCATAACTTTCCATTGTATCTGTTTGTGTACTCACAGCCAAAGAGAAGTTCAGCATCTCTAGTGAGACAAGCATACATCTGGTGGATGAAACAAGAACAGAGGTTGATAAGGAGGTCATCAGTGATGTTCTCAAAGAGAAGTCAGATATCATCTGGACTGCTGTTGATCAGTGAATGTAAGGGATATACACTCAGTGTCCACTCCATTAGGTACATCTGGCTAAAATGAATGCAGTCTAATACGATAAATAAATCCTTCGTTGTTCATACATGTTCTGCGTAGATATAAACTGTTTTAGAGAGATGGTGATTCAACTTCTAATATTTTCATTTTGGAGCTCCAAATGGCTTCTGTTATACTTAGGTGTTTTTAATATTTTGGTCAGCTGATTTATATCAATGAAGATAGACTAAATATTAGAAACACTTCTCAGTGTAACACAATACAATTCAACAGCAGCACAAACTACAGCCTCCAAAATGACCATAAAGCTGAATCATCACCTGTCTTAAACTATTATAATAATCTTCATGAAGGGAGGGTTTATTACAGGGCTGTTGGTTTAGACTGCATATGTTTTAGCTTGTTCGGCCTAATAAATTGGACATGGAGTGTATAGTGCAATTCCCTTAAGGTGTATATCTACGGTTTATATTTTCACACCCCAGATAATCTATTTGCAAAAGTTACAATTCTCGTGGTTGCATTATTTACCTAACAACATAACTATAGTCCACAGTCTATTCCTTCTTTGTGTTATTTTTCCATTTTAAGCAAGGATGAACAAGGATGACTTAGAGGAAATATCTTTTTACATTTTTTTGCCCGAAATAATTCAGGTCATGTACTGTTCAGCAAGTATGAACACATTCCATTAATGGCCATAACATCAGAAACTCTATAGTACTATAGTACTGCTCTCCTGACTCTGATCAGTTAATGTGCAGTTCCACCTGCAGTCACAAGGTGATGCAAAATGACGAACTTATCCCTGTTAAGTGGTCAAAACCTACGGGAGACTGCTGAACAACAACAAGGAAGTTAGATATAGGAATGGACACAGGTTTATCTCACAGATATAACTATGCTTGACACCGTATATACTCCTCTGATATGGTCATCTCACAGTATGATTTCCCAGTGGGTGCCCACAACTGGCCCAGGCTCAGTGTGCAATTGTAAGAGCAACCACTAAAAATGACTTTGCAGAAATATAAGAGAGAATGCTAAGGATCAAATATACATTAATACTCACCACAGGAGCTCAGAATGTGGGGTCATCAGCAAATTCAGAAATAGTTAAATTGCACCATTATCACATTCAATAGACAATAAATGCATTGAGGGAAGGTAGAGGGATGAGTGTTTTACGCATTCATTATTCCCTCTGTAGTTAGCACCCTACTCAGAGTAACGACAGCAATTCAATTTCATACTAAAAACCCACAGAGAAATTCAGTGACAACACTGCGTGAGATTAAAATGTCCATGCTGACAGCTGAGCATTGTATTTCATTACACGTACAATGGAGGGGTTAGCCCTGTACAGTAAATTGAAACCCTGACTGCATCAGACGTAGCTGGAGGAATATTTTGGGAAGCACGCAGCGCTGAGGCAGACACTGTTGAAGTCCTTTGAGATGCTGCAGCAACGGAGAGTGGCTGGATTCTGTAATTGAGTTCAATTATAGAGTGAACCAAGGGTGGGGGGGAGGAGACAGGATATAATACAGTATGTACAGTACAAATGGGCCTACAGTGCTGTACACGAGCTAGTGTACAGTAGTCACTGTCATCTCCACTATCATGCATCTAATCATTCTAAAATGGTCTAAATCAGAATATGTTAACAGAAATCTTACATTATAATAATTAATAATAATAATAATAATAATAATAATAATAATAATAATAATAATAATAATAATAATAATTGTTATTATTATTATTATTATTATTAACAATTACAATATTAGAGCTTTTATTTTCCCAGTTAATTTATGCGCCATAAATGTGGAAGTAAAATAATGGCAATGAAAATGTTTTAAAATACATGCTGCTAAGACTCCATTGAAACCAAACTTCCCATTAACCCCCGTTTAGCATTTATAAGCTTATAAAGTATATAAAGACAAAAAAATGTTTTAATGTAAGGACATTTTTAAGTGTTTAGTAATGTATTTGTCAATGATTATAACTTCTCCTACAAAGCATTTGTAACTGGTGTACTAAAGTCCAACTGAATTCACATTAAGTCATCCTTTTTTGTATTAAAAAATAATGACAAAGTGTTTTTAAATGTATTGTTAATAGTTTTTTTATTATCAAAAGGAAGAAAAAAGGCTTTTGGGGAAATATCAGAAATGCTCCTTTTCATCTCAGCCGACTGGAGGGGCATGTCATTGTCTGTGTTTGATTGACAGCAGCTGGCAGGCTGCCAGAGTGCCGACGTTACACCGTAAAGATGGAGAGACAAAGTAAACAAACTTGCACTGTAGCCTACATGTCATGGGCAGACAGCGTGTTGTTACTGGTATTGAAGAGTAAGAACCACACCAGGATCTAAACAGACCCAAGTGACATTTGCAGGTACGTTTACATGCTGTTTGATGTGCTGCACCTGAGCAGCTGGGCAGCTAATTAGCTATCTAGCCTGCAAACTGACATTAGACAAGATGTGTGTCCATGTTTGTATGTTGGATAGTGTAGCAGCATATATATATATATATATACACAGCTGTGTTGTATGATATTGACAACCATTCATTCATTTATCATCATTCATCTGTTTATACAGAAGTTCTGGTTGTTGACAAATACATTAATTAACTCTTACAAATGTCCTATTATCTTCTTATAACTACATTATAGTGTGTTATTAACCATTTGTTAAGTGTTTATATACTGCTTTTAAATGCTAAATAGGGGAGTTAAAATAAAATGTTACTAGAAAACTTTACTACAGTTATTTTCTAATTCAGCACAGTGACTGCTAATATGCATACCAGCAGCAGCATACATGCGCATATGCAGAAAAATGTTCACACAGACACACACACACACACTTGTATACGTACACAATATGATGGAAATCACAGCGCAAGTAGTTTAAATCTGACACCAGCATAAATGAATATGAAGGGATGAAATAGGATTAGCCTCTTTGCTATTGATTAGCTGGCCATGTAATAATTAAAGCGGGCTGAGCCGCAGGGCTACTGCAGTGTGTAAGTGTGAGTGTGTGATGAATGCCAAGGTCCCCAAACTCAAGATCGTTCCACTCAGCACAATCACAACCACCTCTCCTCCTGCCAGCACGGCTACAGCGAAACCACTGCATGGTCACGCAACACAGGGTTTACTGTGTGTGTGTACGTGTGTGTGTGTGTGTGTGAGTGTGAGAGAGAGAGAGAGAGAATGAGAGTATGTTTGAGAAACAGTGTGACCAAGTGAGCCTAGTATGAATGTCTTTAGCCGTTTGATTTTCTCCGTTTTTAAAATTTTGGTCATTTTTTTAAACATTGTGTGTAATTTAAATATCAAAATCAATATGCAATTTTCAGTTTATTTAAATACTGGCAATAAAAGCTGTCTCCATACTCTGCCTAAGCCTACACACACATGCGTAGGCCTACATCAGTGAGACTGTGTGTGTGTGTGTGTGTGTGTGTTGTATGTACACCACTGAGCAGTTAGTCCTCTATCTCCCTGCAGCGTAATCTCCTGATTTGTGGGATTGACCCCTCTTAATTCAATGGAAGAGAATCGCTGTGACAGCAACACTGAATGGATTTTCAATGCACTGCACCTGCTCTAATAAGTTTAAGGATAACCTCCTCCTGCGCGCGCACACACACACACAGAACGAGACAGAGAGGGGAGGGACAGATCACACACACAGATATTGTACAAGCTGAATGAAGTCATCGGCCTGAATCAACCGATGGAATTCCTCTATTCTATCCTCTTTCCTTTTTCAGTCTCTGTAATGTGTCTCTTCAGTCTGGTGGCTCTGATCAATGTCCTCTCTATGGGCTCTGTCTCTGTGGACTCGTCTTCATTAGGAGTCTGTTGCCAGATCTCACAGTCCCCGACAATAAAGCCTGTTAAACCTCTGATCCATCAGTCTGATACCTGGCTGTCAAATAGCTTACATTTTACATTTAGGGAAGTTGGCTGACACTCCTATGCACGCTTGGAATGAGTGTCTCACTCAGGAAGGACACTTCAAGATGGCTGCTGATGTGTACATCTGCAAGTATGGAGATCAGATTTGTGATCTTTTGATGGCCTTTTTTTTTTCATTTCACCTGGTTGTTGTCAGAGTCGCTGGCTGCAGCCGAGGCTAAGGTGACCTGGAACACAAGTGACATTGTGCCCCTGCGCAGCATGTGTTGTGTGACCGACCGTCTGGTGGCGAGTGTCTGCCGAGGCTGCCGAGGGAGGTCAGGGAGAGTCCCACCTCTATGCTGGACCAAACAGAGACTGAGAAAGGGGAGAGGAGGTGAAGGAGAAATGAAGGAGAAGAGAAAGCAGCCTGGTTAATGAGCGAGGTGGTGTGGATGATAGAGGGCGTGTAAGATTTGGAGCATGCAGAGGCTGTACAGTGTTGGACAAACTGATATATACATTTAGTCAGTGATAGAAAGTAGCTAACAATTTTGAGGTACTTTCATTATATTTCAGAGGGAAATATTGTAAATCTACAGTTATCTGACGGCTATAGTTACTAGTTACTTTGCAGGTTATGATTTAACATATGATCAGCTTATAAAATATGATGCATCAGTAAAGATTAAACCAGTGGTTCCCAACCTTTTTGGCGTCTGAGCCCTTAGAAAAAAATGCACTGTCTAGTTGGAGCCTCTTGTCATGTTTCAAGAGACATTTCCCCTTTAAACCTGTCACATTTCAATACCTGTTCAAGGCCCAAAGAGGCCAAATTATTTCACAAAAAAAGCAAAAAATAGAGGCAAGACCAAAAATATGATTACAAATTTGTGTAACAGAACTTTCATTTTTCTTCTTTTCACCTCCCATTAATCATCTCACGACCCCTCAGATTTTTCTTGTGACCTTTTGGAGGGGCCTGACCCTCAGACTGGGAACCAGTGAACTAATCTGTATATAAAGCAATCTTCTCCATCTTGACCAGCTACAACAGTAAAATTCTGCTAATGCATTAGTATAAACAATCTAATCATGTCATATACAGTATAATAATACAGAGGTTACTATAGGTAACTATGAGTACTTTTACTTTTGATGCTTTAAGTACATTTAGCTGACAATACCTCTGTACTTTTACTTAAGTAGGATTTTTAATGCAGTACTTTTACTTGTAATGGAGTATCTTTACATTTTTGTATAGGTACTTTTACTTTAGTAAAGGATCTGAATACTTCCCCCACCACTGAATTTAGAAGACAATAACTTTACAATATTTATCAAATTGAAATGTTTTATTATTTAATATCTGAAGCCTAAACCTCCATCAGTTAATCAAAGATAGTCACTTAAAAAAAACATATTCATTATCATGAACATAAGGTGACCTGTGACAAATAGATTTAAAGGAGCAGTCCACCAATTTCACACACACATTCGATCAGCTTACTCATCATGGTGAGTATACGCAGCGAATATACACTGTGAATTTAGATGCAGACATTTTCAGGTGGCTTCTCTCCAGGAAGGCATGTGCTGTAAACAAATACGTGAACCCCGTTTATTTGTATATGATCTATGGTATTTATTATTTAATTTATTCATTCTTTTAAAAACTGTTAATTCTGTATGTAAAATGTGTTTTTAACATGTTTTACATAGTGCTCTTTCCAGTAAAAGGCACGTTTACTTTAAAAATGTCTTTTATTTCACTAAAATGGAATTGGAAGTCTATGCAGATTGTTGAATGTGGAATTTTTCTGTAACATCTCAACCGTTTGGTAGAGGCTCATAATTGAAAAAATAAAAAAGTTAGTCTGTTGGAAAAAACTGTTTTAATGTTGTTATTGCCCAAAGGAACTAAGACATGTAATAATATATTTTTTTCATTCCTTTTTACTGGGTGACACAAAAGTTGGTATCACATACATATTTCACTTACTGAATTTGGAATGACAAATCTTTATTCACACAAATACTTACACTACTTTACAATACACTCTTTACTTACTTATTTTTTGGGTAAGATTTCTAATGCCTTTTTGTCTCCAAGAACCACAAATAAGAAAAGGCTATCATCTCTCAGTACTTTTTTATGGCGACACTACATGCTTTTATCGTTGCTATTTTCTCATATGTTACCTGTATAAACTGAAAAAACTCTTAAAATGTAAAAACAAATAAAATAATAATATCAGTATGGTTTGTGAGTTTTGCAGTACGTGTCACCTTGGGGTTAACTGCAGAACAGATTATATCAATCAGAAACAGACACAGGTTTCTACTTTAATGCCTCCTTATCCTTTGTACTTCTAGCTCTACGTTTCCTGAAGCCACAACAAGCTCAGCTAATTGTCTCTAGTTCCTTTCTCCATTTACAATTCTATTATGGAATAGCTGTTATCTGTCGCTAAGATCAATGTAAAAGAAATAATACTTACCGCCAGTTAACAGTCAAGAAGTGTGTATAGCAGTGATACAAACAGCCTGCACAAATACATACTGCATCCACTGTCTCCTCTGAGTAATAGCCTTTTAATTACAAAGAACAGGGAGAAATTGTTGGCAATTTTCAGGGGGACAACTAATATCTCATACTGGGGGTGACGGACTGGGGAGAAGACAGTAGAGAGAGCAGAGTGGGCCCTCTAGTGCTCAACATGGAGAAGTACCTGTCCTGAACCTTTGTGAACTTCAACAGCTCCACACATCAAAGTGAAGGATGCCAGACATCAAGTGCAATCAGGACCAAGAGGAGAAGTCATCCTGTAAAGAGGACTTTTTCTTCTTCTACACTGACTCTAAAAATATTGCTCCTCCCTTTCAAATATTATTACTCCGCTCTACTGTACCAACTGCAAGCGCTCACTGCCCAATAAAGCAGATGGATGCCCGGCACAGATTCAGATTGTGATATTCATCAGGCCTAAACAGGATTATTTGTGGAGCATTACATCACTCAACTGTAAGCAATCCTTCACTTTTACACAGCACATTATCCACGCCATGTAATGCACATGAGTGCCTGCTTCTCATAAAGAAATATTTTAAAGTTTCCCCCTGCCCTCCTCATCTCCTCTTTATACAGATAGAGCAATAACCTGAGTGGACTTCCAACTGTTACAATAAAGCTGTAGCAGTAAAGAGAGCTGTGTTTGATCCAGGACTGTGATGATGAAGGGTGTGTGTGTGTGCGTGCGTGCGATTGTGTGTGTGTGTGTGTATGTGTGTGTGCCTGCTTGCCTGAAATGGGTGAAATATGAGAAAATAGGAAAGATAATGGGTGATATTCAGATCCTTTACTAAATAAATAGTCCATTACAAGCATATGTTCTGCATTCAAAATGTTACACAATGTAAGTATTATCTGAAAAATATCACTCATATTATCATTGTTATATTACTGGATTATTATTACTGATGTCTTAATGTGTCAACAGTATTTTAAACCTGCATTAGCTATTTGGCAGCAGCAGAAACAAGCTGTAAACACAACTGTCTTCACCTTTTAAGTTGATATGGTGAACAACAAACAGTTGCCTACAGTATTTATTTACACATCCAAAAGTTATGGAGCAACATTAGCATTCATATGGAGTTGTGTGAATGCAAGTCCAATATTTACTCTCCTTTCAGCTCTGTTTTGGTCTCTACCTCTACAGTTTGCCTCTCAATCCCTTCCTGCAGCCACACACTCTCATCCCCAGCCCTCTGCATTACTCTCTCTCTATCTGTCTCTGTCTCCAGCCCCTGCTCATTCCTCCCAGGCCATGTACTTTCTTCCAACTCACCAGACCTGCCATCCTCCAGCCGTCCACCAGATGCTCCCAGACTTTTCCACCAGACTTCCTCATTCACCTGCTCACCTGTTCTCACTTCCCTCATCAGCCACTCACCAGATATACCAGCCCAGATCCTTTGTTTCTTTGTAGGTTCATCCCAGTTGTCATGTGTCTTGTTGTTTTCGAACTTCTACTACCCTGTCTGCTTACCTACCTGCCTGTAAGCCATCTATTTAAAATAAAATCATAAAATAAATTTGAACTGCACCAGTCTGCCTGTTCTGTCCGCGCCTGGCTGCCTGCACTTCCCACCCTGACACTACCAACTCCTGAGGGAGATATCTTTAACTGCTAAATGCTCCACTATGTTCACCAGCCAGTTGCTAACTTTGTCTCTTAGAGCAGCTTTAATGTCAAGTCTGGTCAAGGGGGATTTTTCTGGATTTCCACAGAGATTTGTTTTGACTTGCACTCATGGTTACACACACACATATATATATATATATATATATATATGTAGAGAGAGAGAGAGAGAGAGTACAAACCACATATAATACAAAAATGATAAAACAATGATACCTGGCAGGAATATATTACAACATAAATTAGCCCCCCTGTGGAGTTTTTGACCATAGTTAGTGCTATGGAGTGATGTATATGAGTGGATCACCTTCATGTTTGTACCAAGCACATGGCACGATTCACATCCTGCTGTTGGTTTCATGCCATTCTGCTGATCAACAGTTGGTGGCAGTAATGCACCAGGAAATGTAGCAACAACAGCGACAGAGAAGCAAACATGGATGTAAACGATGCACAATTTGAAATATTTTTAAAAATTGGCTTTGCAATAGTTTTCTGAGGAAGGAAGCACATTCAGCACGTTTAATAGACCTTAACGCATTTTTGTGAGAAACAGTGAATGTCACCATGACTTTTTGTTTACTAGAAAAATCTAAAGGGTAGCTTTTTAGAGGTAGAACATTCTTCAAAAAGACACCTCATTTACTTGTGACTTTTCATTTATCCAACTGTAACAACAAAATCAATTTTAACATAATGAATGGTTTAAGTATTTTGGTACTGTGAGGAAAGTACTTTTCCTCACAGTACTTTTCCTTGCCTTGCCATCATTCACTTTGCTTGCAGATCCTCTGATTCCTATCCACACCTTTTATATCTTCCAGTGACCTTGGTGTTGTGGTTCTGACTACTTTATATACAGTGTAATTGCTTAGTCTATAAAATGTCAAACTAATTGTGAGAAAAGCTCATCACAGCTTCCCAGAGCCCAAAGTGATGTCTTCAAATTGCTTATTTGATCCAACAAACAGTCCACAACCCAAAGACTCTTCATTTACTGTCATAAATGAAAAAGAAAAGCAGCAGATCCTCACATTTAAGAAGCTGGAACCAACAAATGTTTGACATTTCTACTTTAATCGATTATCAAAATAGTTGGCAAATCATTTTCTTTCGAATGACTAATGTTACAGCTCTAGTTTAACCTATAACAATGCATCATCTTTTATAAACTGATCTTATGTATTATGTAAAAACTCTATCTGCAATTAGTAACTATGGTAGCAGATAGGTTTTTACTATATCTGTCTACCTTCAAAATGTTGCCAAATAGAAGTTTGAAGTAGCATAAAATGGAAAGTACAAGTACCTCAGAATTGTACCTAAGTAGAGTACTTGAGTAAATGTACTGATTTACATTTCGTCACTGCTCATCTGTGTTTGACCACTGCTTGCTCTGTCTTTTCAGTCATATCATGCGTGTGTGCTTGTGTGCACGTGTCTGTTTGTCTCACAGCCGCATGCTCCTCTGCTTCTTTTGTCTGGCCTCTATAATCCCTCCTAACTCCTTGGCCCTACATCACCGTCTCCTCCGTTGTTAGGCCAGTGTTGGCGTGGAAGTCGACAGATCTCAGCGGCCCGTATGGCGTGAAAAGCCCGCTCATTAATTCTGCAGAGAAAACTCGATTACTGAGCTCCGGACCCCTTACTGCTGAGAACAGCCTTTCCCCACACGCATTGATTTTCCCGGCCCGTTCACCTCTCTCTCTCTCTGTCCAGGCCAGCTCAGCACACACACTCCTCCACACTGAATCATCTGAATATCATAATACAGCCCATGATGAATGCTAACTAGACAGCAGCTCCCGCTTTGATTAATGAAGATACCGCGCTGGTTCACAACAGTAGACCTGGCGCCTCACAGCCGAAACCGCAGATAACTATTCAGTGGGTATTAATCATGGTTAACCAGGCAGCAGTTTCTTACGGGACAAATGAAGTAGCTTACTGTGGACTTAGAGGTACAATGAGACCACCTACACGCACAACACGTACACACACACACACACACACACACACACACACACACAGACACATACATACTGTGTACCCACATCCATTCCCACAGCAATGAGAGTACATAATTCACAAGGTGAGCTTTTGAAGCTGGTTTAATTACGCGTCCATCCAAGTCTGAGGGTCTCTGCACAAAACAGAAGGCCGACAGATTGTTCACACCTTGTTGGACAGTTACTAACTCAGTTATTCTTTTGTTGTGTTTTTCTCCTGACTTTGCAGCTCCATTCAAAACAAATCATCTATCTTTATTGCTTCCATATTTTTGGCCTTAATCATTTTCTGGAGAGAAAAAATCTGATGACTTGGTGGTTGTAACCCCTCACTCTCAGACAGGAAAGCTCAAAAACAGAGTTATCCTTTCAGGGTATGTTCACCACTACAGCATGTTGACTCATGGAGTGAGAAAAAAAAGTATGTATGTATATATATATATTTTTTTCTTCATGCTAAATGTGTAATTGCTGTGTTCTGGAAGAAAACCCACAAAACCTGATTTTCCGCCAGCGCTCAAAAGGACTGTCAAGCAATTTTTCTTGGAAAAATTACCATTTTCAATAAAAGGAAAACCCAGAGACTTTGAGAACATGTTCATTCACAGACTTCCTGAATTTGATTTTTTTAAGGGCACACCCACTGTATTGTCCCCATGCCTCCTCCTGATGTTGGCACACTGTATAAAATCATAGGCCCAAACACACAAACACACATGAGGATGAAACACTGATTTGATGATACGCATAGAGTAACAATGTCCAATTGAATTGTTCTGTTAAAATGCACCATCATTTTTTAACTATTCACAACTTTAACAAAATAACTGGAGACAAGCATACTTTAATGGAGAGGCAGGCAGGTAGATGAACTGCAGCAGAGATCCAGGAATGATCACAAGCTTCTGCAACGTTTTAGCAACTGCATGTCAGCTTGAGGAAAAATACTGTGTGACAGCTGCAGGCAGCAACACAGTCTGGATGCCCAGTCCCCTGATGTTATTGTCTTAACAACAGCATTTTATTTGGGGTTATAGTGATAATTTGGTGCGATAATATTCAGAATAAGGGCGGCTGCAGCAGCAACTGTTGTATTATTAGTGATGTATTATCAATAATCTGATTATACATATTTATTCATTTGGTCCAGAGGGGCACTGCAGCGAAAGAGGGCAACGGTGCAACAACTCGAGCCACTTTAGCCACCATGTGTGCTCCTACCTGAAACAGAATACAAACCAATGACTCTTTATTTTCTTCTTTTTTAGTTTCACTAGTCTTTCTTTCATTTTTTACATTTTTTTTAAATTTTTGCCTTTTTTTAAAAAAACAGGTCACAGACGAGATGCAGACAGGAAGTGGTGAGAGAGAGAGATGTATGACATACAACAACTGTCGCCAACTGGAATTGAACAGGGGATCAAAATGTATGGTAGGCAATATTAACCACTAGGCCACCAGCATGCCTCATTATATTCATTTCATTTATTTTTTATCTTGATTGGGTTTTGTGTATTTGATGTACATTCCAAAACAGAAAAAAAGGTCTGGTTTAAAAAAACTCATCCGTTCTGATTTGCATTTGTTCAAGCTCTATCTAAAGCTACTTATACACTTGGACTTTAAGGTGATGATGCAGACCTCAGGGGTGGGGATGCTGGCCAGGGGCCTGCTTTGCAATTCCACAGGAGCACAAGTTGCCTTCACCTCTCATTATTGCTGTAATCATTTTTTCTCCTTTCATTCCTGCCCTTAGTTACAGTATTCTCTTCAAATATTTTTTCTTTCTTTCAATTTTGAGGTACTTTTACTTTATTTGAGTATCAGCATTTTTATGCTACTTTATACTTATTGAACGTTTTTACAAAACTACATTTATTTGACAGATATAATTACTAGTTACTTTGCTGATTAAGTTTTTACACACAAACCCTGTGACCAGTTTAAAAAATATGATGATTCCTCCTTCTCTAACAGCTTCATCATTACATCCTTCTTACATGTTTATGTATCAGTAATAATAAATAATATATTATAATTAGAGCTGCAAATAGTGATTATTTTTGATTAATCTGCTGATCATGTTCTCAAATAGGCTAATTGATTCATCGTTTGGTTGATAGAAGGTCAGAAAATAGTGAAAACTGTTCATCACAGTTTCTCAGAGCCAAAGTGACGTCTTCAAATTGCTTTTTTTTTTTTTTTTATCCAGCCAACTGTCCAAAACCCCAACACTGACGGAGGAGCCAGCAAATATTTGGTGTTTTTGCTGTCAGATATTAAACATTTCCTCCACTGTGTATGGATGTGCTTGCACTGTGAGCAGCTCAGCGGGTGCACAGAGTTGACTCGTTTGTCTCGTCCTACTCTGGCTGAGAGTTAAGCAGACGCTGCGACCTGCTGCCCCCTGGCTGCTGACTGGTGAACTGTGCCAGGCCCAGGTCCTTTCCCCAGCCACTGCCCACAGCGGGGAGAACGTCACCCCTACCATCGAGTCTACAGAGTCTGCCTCAGAACTGGAAGGGGGAGTCACGTGGTCTCTTAGCACTCCACGATCTCATGATCAAAAGCAGTTTCTGGAGTTTCTTCACTATTGGAGGATTTTCACACAGGTTAGGCGGGAGTCAGTAAGCTGTGAGCATTCAGCACCAGGCCACGCTAGAACCTGCATTCTGCGTCCTGACCAGCCAAGGCAACCTTTCATTCAACCTGCTAGGATAAGGTCTGGGGCGAAAGGGAGATGACCATCTTTAGAGAGGGAGACAGAGGACACCTCGAGGACACAAAGTGATGAAGTACCAAAGAAGTTTCTTCCATTTTTTTCCCCGTTAAAGGGCTTTTTTGGGGGGAGTTTTCCTTATCCGAATCGAGGGTCTAAGGACAGAGGGTGTTGTAATCTGTACAGATTGTAAAGCCCCTTGAGGCAAATTTGTGATATTGGGCTATATAAATAAAATTGACTTGACAAGAGATGTAGAGGGAGGGAAAAGGTTAAAGTCATTAGTCAATTTTCCCTCCAAATTTAGCAAATTTTTTTTCTGAATTTCCAGAAAATCTGCAGAAGAAAAGAAAATGTGAATTAATGTGCCAGTTGCGCTAATTCTCCAGTCAGGTGGCAATAAGCCATTTCAGTCAGTTGAAATGTTTATTCTAGCAACAGAACATAGTTAGAGTTTGGCGTCTACGATCCGGCCTCATCACTCCCAGCAGATATGTTTATATAGACATACTGGGGAGTGATGAGCAAATATCTTAAACTCCACAGCCGGACCCTGCAGGTGGATGCTGGGGTGGTGGTGGGGCTGAGAGAACAGGCAGCAATACTGATGTAGGGCAGCAGTGGCATTGATAGGCGGAGGGAGAGATGGGAAATTTTTACAGCTTAAATAGACCGCCAAATTGGGAGGGTGTGTTTGGTAGATGATTGTGGAGAGTGAGGCATGTCAGTCTGTGTATAACAGTGCAGCTCAAGGTGACTACCTGAACTAGCTCACAGGCGTTGCTCCATTACAGGAGGGTGAAACCGAGATGACGTAATAAAAACAGGTGGATGGAAACACACTTATTGTGATCCTAACTCTGAACTGTGCACATTCTGAGAAGAAAGAGGTTACAGTCAGCAAATAATGTTGTGGTTGACCTTCAGCATTCTGGTCATTTGCTCAAATTTCTGAAGTTTCACACTTGTGAACAAGTGCTATACAAAATTTCTTGAATTAAATTTGTATCAAAAATAATTTATCTTGTTTGGTATATGTGATATTTAATGCATTTATTTACCATTAAATAACTAGTCATGATCACATTCATTCTGTCAGGAATTTATTGACATTTCTGCTTTTCCAAGGACTTGCAACACTGTTGAACACAACTTTTCCATTTTATTGCATTAGAAAAAATACAACATTTCGAGGCTGCACTGGCTCTCTGTCAGGTACAGAGGTACCAAACAGACTCAGGTGTGTCATTGAATAAAGAGTCTTAGTCCCACCCTACAACCACGAGATCATACACACATGCAAACACACACACCCTGATTTAAAACATGTCAATAGTTGCGAACTGGCCATCTGTACATAGGGAATTACGAAGAACTACATCAAAAGCAACAAATACATTGGAATATATAAAGAAATGTCCACAACTATGTAGATAAATATACATAATTACTCAGAAAATGAATGAATGAATACAAAATACACTAACACTATGAAGACAATCAATTGGGGGATTCCAATCTGAAAACAAGATCAAAATAAATCTTGGAAAGGTCAGAAGAGGCTAGATCTTGAATGCTCATGCTCTCTAAATCACCCCCCAAAAATGTTTGAATGAGAATTCTTCCCAAAATAGTAACATGAACACGAAAATATTGAACTAAAAAAAAGAAAAAAAACATGATTCAGGAAACAAATGTAGCAACGGAAACAAGTACAGAAAAAGATGAATATGAATCTTTGACAGCATAAGAAATATTTAGGAGAATGCCATTGTCTAAACCATCTTAATTATTAAAAGGGTTGGATAGAGAATTCTTCAGTAAGTAGTTTTTAGTTTAAAGTTGGAGATGTTTCTCAGTGTCATCGTTCACTCTGTGTGGGTACATGTTCAACATACATCACGTTTTTTTTTAATCAAACAATGTAAGACACATCTTTTGAGAGTATGATGGAGCCAGTAATGTTTTATTGAACATATTTGGCACTCATATTATTTTTTTACACATTGAAAGCTGATGAAATCAAGCCAAAAACTGACTGCTGTACACCACCCTCATCCAGCGCAGGTCTGGTGACCCATGATAACAAACTGTAGGTAACACCACCCTCCAGTGGTGATAGAGAGGCATGAAATCTCTCACACAGACAGCAGATAAAACCACTTCAGTACAATAGTTTAACACAGAATCACAAATGAAGTCATAACATTCAGAATCTGATGGCAAATACAGAACACATCATTCAAATTTAGAAAACAAAATTCAAATTAATTTACCATACACCATAACCACAAGCCCTATAATGTAGCCTGCATAAGCAATGCTATATCAAAAATATTAGAAAGACAGATTTAAAAATAAGTAGTTCATTGCAAAAGATGGACATTTTTATTTCAAAATGACATTTTTTCATGACAGTGGTGTTGTCACTGCCCCCTCACCTTTCAGCCAATCACGAATACCCCCTGCCTCTCTTAAGCTTGCAAGCTCAACAAATTTAGTCTGTTAGCTAGAGCAACTACAATGTCTGAATCAACCAACTAGAGGCGGCTGCTGTAAATAAACACATCGTCTGTACACAGATGCAGGACTTTTTTTGTATTTAAAGAATAATTTGTTTGCTATTTGTTTTAGACTCATTCAAAACTCATTTATTACAACTTTTCCACTCAATCACTGATGTCAACAACCCATTAAAGCTGGGGGAGGCAAAATCTGTGTAACCTAGGCAAAACCTTCCGCCTCTCTCTCTGCTGCCTCGTATCACTCCGCTAAGCCCCTCCCACCAAACTCACAACTTCGACAGGCAGCAGAAGGAGTCGGTTCCCCTGTGAAACCGTATCCCTTGTTGGGCTTGCTCTTCACGGCGTGAGCCTCACCGAGACCGCGGTCCCTCCCGCCCTGACCTGTTTTCTCAAAGACGCCCCTCCAGCGCTTCGCGGCCGCAGAGCAGAGCACCCCAGGCTTCAGAGGCTGCTGCAACGCCGTCCAGCAGCGTGAAAAGAGGCTAGTACACCGCACACACTACTGTCCCCCGTCAAAAGTTATTCCCGACCGTTTGTCATCCTGCCTCTTTGCCACTCGTCGTTACCAGCGCCATGGCATTGAACGTAACGAGCCTGAAGCTCCGTGTGGAGCAGGGATGTGTTGTTTTGTTCTATACACCGTTGTAGGCAAAGGAGGTGTTGGAAATTTATCACAAGTTTCAGGATTTTCTGCAGGATTTTCCACCATTCAATCAGGCCTTCACTGTCTGAAGGGACGTGCACACACATCTGCTCTTGTAGCTTAGCCAATACGAATGCACCGTCTAATATGGCATTTTTACCCAATGATGCCAAAAAAAAACTGCCTACCCAACTTTAAATCAAGATTTAACTAGTAATGCTTTAGCTATGGCCTGTATTGAATGCTGAGGAATGACCCTTCCCACTAACATGTGTCTGCATGGTAACATGCAGATGCTCCTGCCATGATAATGTAAGGAGCTATTGGGGCATTTCCACAGCAGAAACGTTCCCAAGAACCTTTTGAGGAACTTGCAGTAACCTGCATTTTGACCACAGGAAACAGGAACTAAATCCAGTTCAGACTCAGAAACTTTAGGGGTGGGGTTTGCAGGGCCGACTGTCGCTGATTAGTGAAACATAGATGCCACGTCAACTACAACTAGTACTCGTTATTAGAATGACGTTCTAAATTTCTAGTTGTTTATTAATGTTGAAAAACATCTACATTGTCGTCTCTCTCACTCTGTGGGTGAAAATTGCATTTGAAACGCCATCATTTTTCAATTTGTCATTGTTCTAATTTGCCTAATCTTCTTTTAGTTCCTTCTTTAGGGACTTTTGGTTCCTAATTTAGTTCCTGAGATTAGTTCTTCTGGTTCAGTAGTTAGTTTCTGGTTGAAAAGGGCTATATGTCGAATGCTGTTTTTGTTTTGATAATTATCTCTTCCTATTATTTTTAAAATTGCCAGATTTGTGGATATTTTCTGCTACTTAAAAAAAAATGAAAATGTAACACATACAGCAGTTACTTGTTATGATGTTTATCTGGACTTCAGTACCAGCACACTGTCAGAGGGTTAGGATCTGATTCTCTGGGTCTGATGTTGAAACATGCTGACAGCGGCGTAGACATGAGCTTAGAGGTCATAGTGTGAATGTGTGTCATGTTGTCTGCATCATAGAAGGAGAGCTTCTGGGATGAGCAGTTAAGATAAATCCCAATCTTTCGAGGTTTGTCTCCAAATGCTAACTCTGTGGTTATATCTGGACTACAGGTGGTATATTTTTGGCCATCATATTTCAGGAAACTATCTTTTATCCCTAGTTCCCAATAGTCCCTGTGACCAACCTCTACTTCCCAGTAATGCTGCCCTGAAGTGAACTCATTGACACTGAATGCATGGTTTGTGCTTGAGGAAGATGTGGTGTGGGTGCCAAAAAGAGATGAGGATGTGGCTTGACTGGATGCTTTGCTGAAGCCAAAAAGAGATGAGGATGTGGCTTGACTGGCTGCTTTGCTGGAGCCAAAACTAAATGAGGATGTGGCTTGGCTGGAGCCAAAATGAGATGAGGGTGTGGTTTGGCCGAATGCTGTGCTGGAGCCAAAATGAGATGAGGGTGTGGTTTGGCCGAATGCTGTGCTGAAGCCAAAATGAGATGAGGGTGTGGCTTGGCCGAATAATCCAGGTTGGCCATAAGAAGAGGAGTAACCGTATTGATCTTGGTTGCTTTTTGGATTACAAAACAAACTCCGCCCATCATCAGACACAGTTATTTTTGTGCTGTTGCTTTTGACTGAGAGCAGCTCTGCTCGGGGCTGGATCACCTGAAGCATCTCCTTCCACATAAAGAACTGCAGGTGGCTTTCATAAGGCCCCAAAGAGAGAGAGGTATTCACCACTTGGAGATTTTTTCCTCTGGGCCTAAACGAGTGCTTTGCAGTCACCGTGCTGTTACCCTCAGTCCAGCTCTTTAAAAACCTCTCGGGGTCTTCAATTTTCAGAACTGATGTCACCTTTCCCTGCAGCTCTTTGCTCTCAGACAAAGCTGTTTCTATCACATTTAAGCTCTTGCTCATTTTCTCAACGGCATCTTCCTCTTTGTGTTTCAGCTCATTCTTTATCTCATCTTCTCTCTTCCTCAGAAACTGGTGCATCTCCTCAAACTGTCGGTGGATTTGGGTCTTCAGCTGCTGAGACTTCTCTTTGGTTTTTGTCATTTCTTCTCTCTGTGTGTTGGCTTGGCTCTCTGTAGCAAGGATATCATCACAAAGGTTCTCCATGCCCTTCTCCAATTCCTGTCTGAGAGATGCAGCTGCTTCCTTAATTGGTTTAAACTTGTGTCCTTCATGCTTCTCCCCGTCTCTGCATATGATACAAGCTAACTGCTGATCTGTGACGCAGAACAGTTTCAACTTTTCTTCATGCTCAGGACACAACTCTGCCACCTGTAAAAAAAAATGTATCTATTAATAAATATAACAGCTAAAACATGATGATACATTGCAAATGTAAAAAAAAACGTACAGATGAGGTTAATCAGAAATGACATGCTGGTGTACAGCCATACGGTGAATCATTTGTTACATAGTGAAACTCCAAACACTGTTTCCTCTGGAAAGTCATAGATATATTTTCTGTCCTGTCAAGTGTGTTATTACAGGGAATTTTCAGTTTTGATGAAACATATTTTCTCAAGTATGCCTTCCTCTAGTTACATATAACTATGTATTCATTTTTTTTAAAAAATATTTTTGAATATTTAATCCCATACTCTCGTGAATTTGGAGTGGGGTAGTTTCCTCATTAAAGTGATTCTAAAACCCAAAACTTTTTCATTATATAAAATTGCACATACCGCCAAATGCACAAAATATTGTACATATTTACTTATTTATGAATACTTATTGGATGGTCCACTTTTTTAACCACATTGATTCGTTTGTTTTAGTGTAATGATACAGGCCTAGTCAAAAACTGTCAACAAATAATGACGTACTTTAGACAGCTGATGCTGAGGGTCTGACGCATAGATGTGTAAAGAGAACTGGATACAGTGTCGGAGACGGGGCCCCATTCACTCCTATGAAAGTTGCTCAGTGGCACATGAAGCCAAAAAAGTTCACCTTCCGGGTATAAAACAACAAGTCCTCCAACCCATACGACCACATAGGTTGTTTCTTCCTAATCTCTAATACAACCCACAGGAGCGTTTCCTAAATTAGCACCCATACCGGTGGCAGGAGACTTCAAAAACGTCAGAATAGGTCGTTTGCCACCGACTCCCAAAATGACATATATAGGCGTATCAGACCTTCGTCACCATGGTAACAATAATAAACATGTAGTTAATGTTGTGAAACGGTCAAAGTTTGGTTAGGTTTAGGCACCAAAACTACTCGGTTAGGTTTATGAAAAGATCATGGTTTGGGTTAAAATAAGTATGTTACTGAGATAAGTTTAGTAAGTGAAGTTACATGACATTAAAATAAGTCAAGGTTGACTTTGGTTTCACACAGGATACAAACAGAAAGTCTGGATGAAAGTCCTGTGTTGTTTGACCCATCCATCCACCCCGACCTCCTCCCTACACGGACTTTGTCGTTCTTTATACTACCTCAGCGGACTTCCACCTTTGTTCCCATCATAATTACTGCTGCCACTAGAGGTCGCTGTACATACATACGTAAATATGGGTTGTAATAAGCTGCAGACGACCTATATGGACGTATTTTTGGGGAGGACAGTCTTGTGTAAAATTACTATGGATGTATAATAAGAATTCCAATTTCTTTATTTCTTATTTGTTTCCTTTAACCCTACCTCCCAACTGCTCAGTCTGGGGCTCGCTCACATAGAACGACAGTGAAAATGCCTAGGAAAATAACTCTGAATTTGGCTCTTTACGACTTTTAGGACATAACGATTTAAATAAGGTCTATTTAAGTGTTCATATGGGCTAGTTGTTGTACCTAAAAAAAAAAAGGATCCGCTGATTTACAACCGTCTCTTTCACAATGTAAGTCTATAGGAAAAAGTCTCTTGGGGCCAGTGTGCACCATGAGATGGACCCGGAGGTTGTAATTACACGGTTTGGCCACTATGTCAAATTAGGCTTGTTCGAGATGAGCCAGGCCTGCACACAATCGATCGCTGCACAATGCATGCCGGTTAGATTTGTGTCCGACTTGATCCCAACTTGCTCTGACGTCATGCACACGTGGGCAACGATAACAGTTTTTAGAGCCAGGAGCTGCAGGTGCACTCCACTGACTGCAAAACCCAGGGATTGTCATAGAGTATTTCGCACACTGACTGTATCATATATGGTCTTATAATGATTGATAAAATTAAACAGCGATCATGAATGACTTTGATGTATGATTATTGTATGGAAATTAAGCATGGCTGATGTTTGTGCAGGTTGGACAGGGCAATGGTTTATTGTGATGGTGCTGGGGGGGGTGTACTTTAATGCGGCCTTGCACATGACTTCCGCTCTAGCTAATTGAGCTAAGCTAGCAGCTACAGGCTGACAAAATAATATGCATTTGTTTAACCCATTACAACAGCATAGATCGTTAAACAAAAGCAATCTACATGCACTGGCTCAAACATAACATTATTGCTTTCACTAAGACGGAAGTTGTGTGTTTCTCCGGTCTTCTTCTCCATGAGTTCAAAACACTTTAACTGACTGCAGATGTTGCCAAGCTGTCACTTCGATCGAGACTGGCCAATAGAAACATGTCTTGTGTCTTTCAGCGTATGTCCTGCCCACGGAATTCAGCTGAACCAGAAGCAAAATGTTTGGATTCGCAAGCAAAACTAAACCATTTTTTGATTGCAGTGTCAATAATTTTGCTCTCAAACCTATTTTTTGATTACATAAAAAAGACACAAAATTAACTCCATAGCCTACAGGTGGATCTAACAGGATGTAAATATTTCTGTGACTTCCTTTATATTCGTTGAAGGCTGCTGGAAACTGTCTGACATGACTGCTGCTTATGGTGGCATATCACTGCCAAAATCCGCGCGTGCAAATGAGCGCTTTCAAGCATTCGCGCGCAGAATATTTCTGAGCAATACTTCTGCTCGCGTGAGCAATACTTCTGCTCGCGTGAGCAATACTTCTGTAGCCAATATTGTAGCCTGCGAGGAGAAAACAATGCTTTGAGCGCGCGCAGCTCTCCTGCTCACAAAACATTCACCTGCTCGCTCGCAAGTGGATTTTCTTTTTGGCAGTAAGTGGGCGGATCCAGTCACCATTGTATCCCTAAATATAATTGATCACAGTCCTCGTCTTTTAGGATTGGACTTTAGGTTGCCTTTGTATCGGCTCAAGTACAAAAGAAAGGACTAAGATACACTGAAGAAATGGATGTGGAAACGCCTCATGTAAAAGCTATTTCATTTTACTAGTTTCATAATGCTACATTTACATTTTACTATGAGAGAAACGGTCCTGAATTATTACACTAACCTACCGTTATCTGTAAACGTAGCATTATGAAACTAGCTCAAAGCATTGTTTTCTCCTCGCAGGCAGTATTTTGGCAGCGATATGCCGCCATAGGTGCTGTTTGTCACCGCCCCCTGCTGCTCCCGTCTGATCTCGTCCACTTTACAAGCGAGGCGCAGTTCATGTCGAACGAGCCTATTGGCTTCAAAGCCTGGCGCACTTACAGAGGGCTTGGCCTGACGCTGCACTGTTTACAGTTTAGTATACAATTGACTGCAGGCATAAAGTATAATATATGACATTAAAACATGACAGATTACATAGAGCAACAAGCTGTGTGCTATACAGGATATACATCAATTACGTCCACAAAGTCCAGAAATTATCAACATGCATCTGTCATCCTCAACTGGCACATAAGCACATGCAATTCACTACACTGCTTTATGAATTCCACCAACATACCTCTGCTTTCTCATGGCCGTGCTCTTTCTTTATCTTCTCTGCTCCTTTTGCCTTTTCAGCGAGGCTTTTCAATATATAGCTGGTTGGAAGACATTTCGCTTCGGTTGGAACAGCCGTCCGACAATGTGGACACTGGTGCTGTGAACTCAGAACATCTGTGATACATCCTCTGCAGAAAGAGTGTCCGCAGGGAAGAGTCACCGGATCAGTGAAGAAAGTCAGACAAAGAGAACAAGTCAAATCTTCTGAGTAAAAAGCAGACGCCATGGTTCTTCTCTTTGCTCTTGCAGACAGACTGAACAACTTCGCATTACGTTGAACAGTTAGTTTCACTTTCCTGGAAAGCCACACCCACCCTGTGATTGACTGGCGACCAGTCCAGGGTGTACCCCGCCTCTCTCCCAATGTCAGCTGGGATTGGCTCCAGCCCCCCGCGACCCTCTTAGGATAACCGGTATAGATAGTAAGATATCACTCACTTCAGTAGTCATTCCGAGTCTTCAATGTCAGATAATTACACACATAAATAACACATTAGTACTCTAACACATGTACAGGTCTCTTCTACAAACTGGGTCAAATACTGTTTCTGATCACTTTACTTCCATTTTCTAGGACCATTAAGACTCAGTCATAGGTACATATATAAGTGTAATATTACACTCTACTGGTCGGATGTTGAAACTGCTGAGTTCCCTTTTTTTTTTTAACTCTTCACCCAGTTCTCTTTAACAGTTAATCTCGCATCCAAAATGCACTAATGCAACCAAAACACTTCATACACATCTCAGGATCAACTCTGGTTCCCAAACACTGACAACATTTGTCTACCAACAGTAACACTTTGTCGCTCATTGTATTGACTATAAAAACCACTAGCAACATGTAGCATTACAATTAGTGTCACTATCGTCTTTTATTTATTTATGTAGCATAAACCATGATTCCATTAAATATTCCTGTGACAGCCCCAGAGCCCTGTGGCCTTGGTCCTGTGTAGCTACTGTGTGTGTGGTGTGTGTCTTAAGGTCCTTGGCTGGGTGGAGCTGAGGTGCCCTCACGTTAACTGGTAACACCTGGCCAGTGTTCCTACGACCCGCCTGCCCAGACGCCAGTGTGTCGGCCCCTTCACCCAGCTTGTGCTTCTGTTCTTTGCCTTATTTTGTTTTACTCTGACAACATGCACCTCACATTAGCTGTTGCATTCATGCACTTTCATACACCACTGCTGACTTTCACACCTCATTGTAATTATTATTGGTTCTTACATTAATAAATTTCAGTTTTTTTTATCGCAAAGTTTGGTGTAGCCTACATCTCCATTCTTTGTTGCGGCCTGTGAGCCGGTCAAAACTATTCCACAAAAATGAGGTCACTTCTGTATTGTAATGATCATGCCACCTCACAGTATATGTCGCAGAAATTAATCAGAAATGCTGCAATATGTTTCAATAGGCTTTATTTGTTTACCATGTTTGCATAGAGTAATTGCAAGTGCACAGAATGAAACTAAAGTAATTCCAGTAATGCAATACAAAACTCTACATATTCACTATACATACTTGTAGCTACAGATATGGAAATACAACAGTGCTAGTCAACCTGTCTTCTGCATTTGGCCACAAGTTGTCATCTACATCACACCTCTTGTCCTCTCTTGCATTACACCTGGAAAAGAATCTTTTTGCATGTCCTCCCTGGCAATCAGATATGTCCAGACATCCAGCATTCATTGCGTCCAAAAGGGACATCTGATCATGTGGCTGGTGGTGCTAAACGTTCCTCCTCCATGAGGAGAAGAGTTCCTCTGTGGGGTTGAGGGATGGAGAGTAAGGTGGAAGGTAAAGTGACACCATCCTCTGTCCACTCTGTGACTGGAAGAGAAAAGTAAAATGCCACATCGTCCCATACAATTACAAAACATTCTGGATTCTGATAGTCTTTCATGGCGCCCAGTGTCCCAATTAGGAAAAAGTTTGTCTTTTTAACTGTGCAAAAATAGAGTGTAAATACACAAAGTTTTGGTGGCGGTTGAGTTTGAGTGAGAAAACTACAGTGGCCCTGAGGGTCAAAACACAACGACATTTCACAAAACACGTGTATTTTCTACAGCATTACAGTACTGATGCAGCTTACTGTGTTTGCAATGATTAGCTAAACTTACAAGTGATCAAATTATTGGTGTCTTGAATACAGTTTTTTACACATAAAACACTTCATACTACTGCATAAACACAAATGTTGTGGTGGATACAGAACAGAAAAAAGTAAACTGATGCAGCAAAGAATAGTCACAATCATTTATTTGTCTAAATACGGCAGTGTAAAGACAGACTCTTGACTTCATTATCTATTTACAGTAATACAGTATAATTCAAGAAATAAAATGATAGTTTCCTAAAGTCATTCTTACTTTACATCATTTCAAGTACTGACTCCTGCATAAATTACACTTTTTTGTATAATCTTCAGGAAATGATGACAGCAGACTGTTTTGATGAGAATATTATATATAATATATTGAAATTATTATATTGAAAATGCTATGATGCTCTGATGAACTTACTGTGTGATATATGATCTAATATGATACAGATGAGATTTTGAGGCCAGCGTTTTGTGTTTGAGTTTGGAAAATTGAAACTTTGCTGTGAAAAAGTTGTAAAATACTGAGTTCCTCAGAGAGCTGTTAGTTAAACAGGCCTCCCGTTACTTAACCTGTTCTCAGTATGATATTTATCTTTGCTGGTTCTTTGTTTGTTTGATTATTACAGAGCTCAAGGACTTCCTGTTGGCCCATCATCCCACAATTCAGTACCAGCACACCGTCAGAGGGTTATGATCTGGATTATTGTAACCAACATTAAAATATGCTGACAGCGGCATGGACAGACGAGAGGTCATAGTGCGTATATGTTTCATGTTGTCTGCATCATAGAAGGAGAGCTGCTTGGATGAGCAGTTAAGATAAATCCCAATCTTTCGAGGTTTGTCTCCAAATGCTAACTCTGTGGTTATATGTGGACTACTGGTGGTATATTTTTGGCCATCATATTTCAGGAAACTATCTTTTATCCCTAGTTCCCAATAGTCCCTGTGACCAACCTCTACTTCCCAGTAATGCTGCCCTGAAGTGAACTCATTGACACTGAATGCATGGTTTGTGCTTGAGGAAGATGTGGTGTGGGTGCCAGAAAGAGATGAGGATGTGGCTTGACTGGATGCTATGTATAAATTTCGGCTGAGTAATCCAGGTTGGCCATAAGAAGAGGAGTAACCGTATTGATCTTGGTTGCTTTTTGGATTACAAAACAAACTCCGCCCATCATCAGACACAGTTATTTTTGTGCTGTTGCTTTTGACTGAGAGCAGCTCTGCTCGGGGCTGGATCACCTGAAGCATCTCCTTCCACATAAAGAACTGCAGGTGGCTTTCATAAGGCCCCAAAGAGAGAGAGGTATTCACCACTTGGAGATTTTTTCCTCTGGGCCTAAACGAGTGCTTTGCAGTCACCGTGCTGTTACCCTCAGTCCAGCTCTTTAAAAACCTCTCGGGGTCTTCAATTTTCAGAACTGATGTCACCTTTCCCTGCAGCTCTTTGCTCTCAGACAAAGCTGTTTCTATCACATTTAAGCTCTTGCTCATTTTCTCAATGGCATCTTCCTCTTTGTGTTTCAGCTCATTCTTTATCTCATCTTCTCTCTTCCTCAGAAACTGGTGCATCTCCTCAAACTGTCTGCAGATTTGGGTCTTCAGCTGCTGAGACTTCTCTTTGGTTTTTGTCATTTCTTCTCTCTGTGTGTTGGCTTTGCTTTGTATAGCATGGATATAATTAGAAGCATGTTGCACAAATGTCTCCAGCTCCTTCCTCAGAGATGCAGCTGCTTCTTTAATTGGTTTAAACTTGTGTCCTTCATGCTTCTCCCCGTCTCTGCATATGATACAAGCTAACTGCTGATCTGTGACGCAGAACAGTTTCAGCTTTTCTTCATGCTCAGGACACAACTCCACCACCTGTAAAAAAAATGTATCTATTAATAAATACAACAGCTAAAACATGATGATACATTGCAAATGTAAAAAAAAAACGTACAGATGAGGTTAATCAGAAATGACATGCTGGGCTAGTGGGGGGAAACACTAGTGTGCATGTTCAGTGGGCCGCATACCCTGGAAGTAAACCCGGAAGCTAGAAACCTTTTCGGCGTATGCTCCAGGCGAGGGTCCGGTATCCAGTTCTTATAATACTTCCATAAAAATTACCCGCACTAGCGTTTCCTTTAACCCCGCCTCCCAACTGCTCAGTCTAGGGCTCGCTCACATGGAGCGACAGTAGAAATACCTAGGAAAAAATTTCTGAATTTGGCTGTTAGTGAATTTGTCAACTTTTAGGACATAATTATTTAAATAAGGTCTATTTAAGTGTTCCTAATGAGAAGTTGATGTACATAAAAAAAAACACAAGTTGTAATTACACGGTTTGGTCACTATGTCAAAATGGCTTCAAAGCCCAGTGCACTTCCTGGGGGCTTGGCCTGATGCTGCACTGTTTACAGTTTAGTGTAAAAATTGACTGCGGGCAGAAAGTATACTGTGTATACCTGTGTAGCTGTCACGTGAAAAATGAACGAAAGACTAACGAACAAACGACCCAAACCAGTCAGCTGTCACGTGAGAAAAACGAAACTCATGCATTATTATTGTTGCACAGACGCGGCCAAAATGAACGAATTACTCTCTTTGATATGAACGAGTAGTAACGAGTCGTCTCAGAGTCGTTCAAAAGCGATTCATGAGCGACACATCACTAAAAACATGACAGATTACATAGAGCAACAAGCTGTGTGCTATACAGGATATACATCAATTACGTCCACAAAGTCCAGAAATGATCAACATGCATCTGTCATCCTCAACTGGCACATAAGCACATAAAATTGACTACACTGCTTTATGAATTCCACCAACATACCTCTGCTTTCTCATGGCCGTGCTCTTTCTTTATCTTCTCTGCTCCTTTTGCCTTTTCAGCGAGGCTTTTCAATATATAGCTGGTTGGAAGACATTTCGCTTCGGTTGGAACAGCCGTCCGACAATGTGGACACTGGTGCTGTGAACTCAGAACATCTGTGATACATCCTCTGCAGAAAGAGTGTCCGCAGGGAAGATTCACTGGATCAGTGAAGAAAGTCAGACAAAGAGAACAAGTCAAATCTTCTGAGTAAAAAGTAGACGGCATGGTTCTTCTCTTTGCTCTTGCAGACAGACTGAACAACTTGGCATTACGTTGAACAGTTAGTTTCACTTTCCTGGAAAAGCCACACCCCATGTACAGTATCACTCACTTCAGTAGTCATTCTGAGTCTTCAATGTCAGATAATTAAACACATAAATAACACATTAGTACTCCAACACATTTACAGCTCTCTTCTACAAACTTGGTAAAATACTGTTTCTAATCACTTTACTTCCATTTTCTTGGACCATTAAGACCATTAAGTCATAAATAAGTGTAATATTACACTCTACTGGTCGGATGTTGAAACTGCTGAGTTCACTTTTTTTTAACTCTTCACCCAGTTCTCTTTAACAGTTAATCTCGCATCCAAAATGCACTAATGCAACCAAAACACTCTGGTACCTGGGGGGGTTTCCAGAAAGCAGGTTTAACAGACTCTGAGCCTAAACCTGAACTCTGAGTTGATGAACCCTGAGATGGGAAACTCCGAGATTTCGGTTCCAGAACAGCTGAGAGAAAGAGCAAGCTCAATCTGTGGCTGCGGCAGCTAGCAGTGGCATTTCCCTGCCGCGACTGCTGCCGCTGTTTGAGGCGGCTGCCACTGACCTGCCGCTGCCACTGAGTCAAATTTAGGATGAAACAGCTTTATTTATGTGTTACAAGACAGCAAAGACAAACTGTGCTCCCAGTTAACTGCAGGTGAAGAAATTCATTGTCATCAATGACTGCAATCTTCCTTTCCAACTGTTTGTAAACCATTTCCAGTTTTATATACTATAATAAATTATGATTTGGGCCCAAGTGGTTTCCTTGTGACAGGATTTCATTGGCATTTTCTAAGAAATCTCATTTAAACAGCATTCTAACATTTAGAAGAAAATGTAAAAAACAAACAAACAAACAAAAAAAACTTATTATTACTCCCCTATGCAGGAAAAGTGGGTGTCTTCACTCTTTACATGAATTCAGTTAACTGACCATGACTCCATGGAATACTGATACTGGGTAGATTATCCTGTTCAAATAAAGTAAAGTGTACTCAAAACAGTGACTTCAATACAATTGACCTCTTCTCTGGCTAGTTAACTGGTCCATTTTTTAGCAGTAGTTTCAAGTAGGTCTCCTCCAGGGTTCCTAATTTTAACTGGTACAGTATCATGCGGACAAGAGCACACCCCAGTACTATATGAAATCTATGCTTTGGCTACCAATTAGTCTGAGTAGGCCTATATATTTTAAGATCTTAATATCTGTCTTTAAATCATGCACTTTCCCCCCAGGCTTTGTAGTTGAATATGTTTCTTGTAGAGACCTCAGATCCAGAGACTTAGTGTTCACAACACATCAGACGACCTGGGAACCTGCCTTCTGCTTTTTTGGACTTTTTTGGAAGACTATAACTTTCCATTGGTACTGCTCTTGTTTTCTATGCATGTCAACCAGCACCCACTTGCTGATGTTTGCTGATATCAATATGCATCTGCTGAGCTAGTGAATAATACTACTAATTAGTTTGTCAAGTGTTTATAAAACTCCTTGATATAGCTAAATACTCTCACAGAAAGTGCAACACCAGTGACAAAATTCAGCAATGAACAGCCAGTGCATGCATCATTCAGATTAGAATGTGCATATATAATGTATTGTTGATGCGTTTATAATGTATTGTAAGCACAATCCTGAATGATAATGAAACAGTCTGGTGGCTGCAATTTGGCCATCTCCTACAGTATGTTTCCTACGATGTGGTAGTCACATGGGAAGGGGGTCACTATTGTCAAACCAGTCTCAGCTCCACTTGTGTCTGCACTTTGTACGTGATACCTCACCACTTCACAATCATGCACATGCAACCACATCAACAATCAGACATGAAATATTCCACCAAGACAGACATATATGTTTGTGTGTACCTTAAAAAAAGTGAAAACAAATCTTAAAATTTTTATTTTATACAAGTTTGTTTCTGTATTGTTGTTTATTGTGTGTGTGTTTTGTGTGGCTTGCTTGTTGATGTATGACATTCATTATGGTTGTAACACATTTGTATAACATATGTGCTACCCTGTAAATATTATAATAGCACACGATTCTTAGTTGCATTTACTGATTCCACATTTTGTGATGCATGTTTTTCATTGTCTTTTTATAACATCTGTGTATCTTAAAATTAAAATTAAATTGCATAATGTATGCTTAATATAATGAATTACAAATTAATTATTAATTAAATCTGCCACATCCATTGCCTTCTTATGAATCACATATATATATATATATATATATATATATATATATCCTGGAAAAGAATGTATACACCTAGAAAGACATGCTGAGCAAAAGGGCTGATGTCCTCTGAGTGGGGTGTCAAATGTGAAGATTTAAATATTGCTGCAAACAACTGTGGAGTGGATAGTGTATTTCCTGTTTTTTTTGGAGACGAGGGATACTCCCAACGGTGGTATTTTTTTTCAGTCTTCACAAATGAAACAGACAACTGGTGCCAGTTTGGGAGGACAAGAGTGACATTTGATGCAGTGGTAGGACAGTGGAACTGTCAGTGCCGGGGAACTGGGAGATCACACCGTTGTATCCATCGTATGATGGGAATGTGGTGGATTTTCCAGGAGTCCCCAGGCACCCTAGTGGCCACCTCAGATATGCAAGTAGAGGATATTGATGACTTGGAAAGTCACATGGTTGACAGCAGCATCCCCTGTGAGCCACACACTGTCAACACCAAAAAGTCTGTGTAATGACAGAATACCTTTACAAACAAAAGCACATCCCATGCCTGCAGGATTTACCCATGGAGCTGAGAACTTATGAGCAACAACCACAACCATGTTTTGTCCCCTCTGAAAACACCTGCCCCTACTGTCCAGGGCCCACTCCTCCAGAACTTAATGCCTCCAAAGTTGTAACCACCCAGGCTATGTATGTGTATGGGATAAACTATGTCCAAAAAGGTAAGTGAATAAAAAAAAGTCTGTACTTTTGCATGGACGTATTCATCATGACATTACATTCAGATCCGGTTTGAAGGACAGCTGTTACAGTAAAGAATTGAATGTTTTGTGTTTATATACAGTACCAGTCAAATGTTTGGACACACTTTTCCATTCACTTGAATTGAAACATTTGACTGGTACTGTAATACAGCTTTACAAAGTTTTTGTTAATGGATAAAAATAACTTTTCTTTCAATTGACAGGTGTCTCTGTCACTGTAAAAAAAAGAGTGACGAACGTGTGCTAACATTGTGAGGTTCCAAGAATATTCCTCTGGATTCCACAACTTCAACAACCGTGTCCTCATAACTCTGCCACTGTGTGAGCTGTCTGGTTTGGCGGTAAGGCAGCCATAAATGCTTTGTGTAATACAATTCCAGCAAGCAATTATACATCAAAAAAAGTTTCAGCATATCGAACTTTGTAAATAAATGACTTCGGCAATGATTTATTGATGATGGATATAACTTTACTATGTTGTTTAATTACACAACAAGACAACCAGTGGACGCATGCTGGACACTATCATTCTTCAATGACAACCGGTACCACCACCAACAGTGAGGAGAGCATTCCACCACTTCCTATCATTAATTGAATTTCAGTTTGACTTCTCTTGCTACCAGTGTGGATACCACCCAGCTGTGGTAGTAGCAGATGCAAATTGGAAACTGGCATTTGATGTTCCACGTAAGAATATTTTTGCTATCTGTAATTCATCTATTGTAAAATTCCAGTCATGAAGATTCTGATAACTGACCTGTATGTTAGGTGGGCAAAGATTAAATATTTAATAACGTCCTTCTGAATATTGCAATGGAAATTTTTGGTTCTTTGTTGGAATTACATATTTGTAGATAGCAGTGACTCTATGGTACTATCTGACAAAGACCTGGAAGTGGACATTGTAAAGGCATGGTCGGATCTGGACAGGTCACTAATAGCAGAAGGGCTCATATCAGGTTTGGACTACATAGTGACAGTGCTCTACCTTATCATAAATATTAAGTGTAAGAAGTTCATGCACAATGGTATCAAATTTACACATTTAGGTAAGCATACGCAACACTATCAATATCTTTAAACAAATGCTTGTACAATGTTATATGTTTTACTAATAGGAACATCTGTTGCAAATCCATACTGCAACATCTGTTCCCCACTCAACTTTGGCACCATGGATGGGAGAGCACACCAGAGTTGGAAACATTCTCCCAAAAACTGAGGTTAAAAAGGCAATGAAAAAAAAAGCTTATGACATCAAGCAACCCCCAAAAAAGATAAATGAGGACATAATACTCGAAATCATTGAGTCAAAGAAGGTATACATTGTGCTACTCATACTGGTTTGTCAGTATAACGTGACTGTATAGACATAGTTTTGTAATTATGTGTGTTTTTTTGCTACAAGGTGTTACATGACATGTGTGCTTTATCTGATTTAAATGGGTATTTTCAATTTACAGCCTCAAAAAAAGGAACTCCAGGATGCTTGTTATGCCCTGGGTGTGTCCTCAGAGGGGGCCATTGCTGATATAATGAACAGGCTTCAGGAACTCCTGAAATTTAAGGATGTATACCCAAAGCTTTTCATGAAGCTACAGAAAGCTGGTGGTGAGAAATAGCTTGGTGTGTGTGTGTATGTATATATATATATATATATATATATATATATATATATTTTTTTCTTTTTTAATTTTTTACCTTCCAATAACATGATATTTTCTTTCTATTCTTTAGGTGGTGTCCTTCATTTTTCCTGTGTGCATGGTGTGGTATACTATCTCAACTTTCTCTTCTGGACAGAGTCAGCAAGAGACCACACTGACGGCTTACTAAGTTTCAGGCACTTTCCCACCTGTTACATTTCTGATGTAGCTGGACAGGTTGCTCGCCACACTAACAACCGCACTAAACAGCTTTTTTTCCAATCACATGACGGAAGACTCTGTGCCCCAACCTCAGATAATATAAAACTGGCAGAGAAGAAGGAATTGCAGGTTGATATGCAGTGGATGAAGAACCTGAGGTCCCCATTCCCACTACAGAGAAAGACGGATAGTGACAGAATGGCAGCAAAACATCCGATCACAGGGACCTGTGAAAGATACTCCCTGTATGATAGATTCCACCAAAAAAATCAGAAGCATCCATAAGAGAAGCTGAGAAGCCTCAACATCTGCCCCACCCTACGAACAGAAGTGAACTCAGCAGTTGCAGAGCAGTTCAATTGTGAACTTGCATCTGTAAGGTACTCATTGTGCCAAATGAATGAGGCACACTTCAAACAAACTGTAAGGGTGTTGATCGATCTGCATAATGACCAGATAAACAGGAGTTTTAAGGCAGAAATGGAGGCTTTATGCAACACACAGTTGCCTATTGGCCTGCATGGGATGCTTGGACTGCAGTCTGCTGGTAAGTTTAGTTAGTATATGATATTAAATAATTATTACTATTATTAAAACATAATTATATTAGATATTAAAAATCTAAGTCTTAGAATAAAAAAGAATGTGCCATAACCTGAAACTGTATGTAATCCTGTTGGTGTGGCCAAAACTGGCGAAAACATAAATGGTGTAAACATGTTTTTCCAAAAATCATAATTTGTTCTTTGTTATTTTTTAGAGGGGAAGGAAAATCTTCTGCCTAATTCAGTTGGCAGTCTTAACATCCAACCTGACAGCATTGTGAACTCTTCATTCGTAGCACAATCATATGCTATCGATGACAATGACAAGGTAATTAATCAAGATCTGTACCATTTTCCTTTTGTCTTGAATCAGGTTATAAATTAAAGTGTTAAAAGTTACTAATTTGTCATAATATGTGTATTAAGGAAAAACTCAAGGTCTTATTCTCTGGATCTCGTGATGAAAATCAAGCTCTGAGTCATGCCACAAGGCGATTTCCAGTGTCAATGAAGGACATTGGCAGTGTTTGCCCACTGGAGTTGTTGGGACAGTCTTCATTGGTTATGCCATGGATAACTGATGATGTAAGTGTAGATAAATAATCTTGGTTTGGAAGGTCACATCTGAAATGAACTGAACTGTAATGACAGTTATAGCAGTGTTTGTAAAGAAGAAACAGAGTTGTATTATAACAAATCTATTGAATTCCAGGCAGTTAACTACCGAGTAGCACAGCTGGCTCAAGAAAACATGGTAATAGATTTAGATTTCCTCCCTTTATGATTTTTTAAAGCCTTATCAAGGTTTACAAAAATATTAATGCTACGTTTTCTGTTATAGTGTGGTTCTTTGGGTCACTTTGATTTCATTTTGTGGCACCGGGAATGAACAAAAAGTGGAGCAGTGAGTGACCAGGTTGTGAAACACCTCCCTGTAAGTCCTTTTTGTTACTTTTTTCTGCTTTATAGAAGACAATGTTAAAATTAAAAAAACACATCTGCTCTCAACATGGATGGAGTTGTCCTACCTGATGTTATTGTTGTGCTATAGGTCTCAGACAAGATATTCCTCCCTAGAATTGTGGGTCATTCCTCTCCAGAGACGGGGAACAATTTCATTCTTTGGGTGAGCCACCATTAATTTAAAGGTTTTATTCTATCATTTGGCTTTTATAGGATAGGATAGGTGAATATGTCTGTATGACATGTTTGGTGGAAGTGGTTTTGTTCAGCAGCCTTCATTAAATTATGCAGAAACAGCAAAAGCCATAACCTATACCATGACCTACATTTAAACTTATCAGTTGAGCTAAAATGTTGTTATATGTTTTGGAATGTAGTGATGACAGATTTATTTCCTTGTAGGTGTTTGACTTCAAAGCCAAACAGATTTGAATCTATGATTCACTTATGCTTTACTGCAAAATCAGTGATAATGACATGGACCTCCTCAGGTAAAGTGAGAGTCACATAACATACAACATTTCTAATTTATTGGTAAGGTAATGTGACAGTATGATCATACTAAACTATTGCCACCTTCATCTTTTGTAGAAATGTCTTCAGATTTTCTGGTGGCCTTCAAGGTTGGACTGTGACATATCCTCCACAGTGGAAGCAGCAGGACTCTGTTAATAGTGGAGTTTTCATGTGTTCTGTGAGTTGCCTGTCTTCATGTTCGGGGCATGTGTGGTCTGTGGATTCATCAAAGTCAATTGTTTTGTTCCCAACTAGGCAGCTGAAAACGAAGTGCTAAATCTTGAGGTCACTGTAGAGGCTTTGACTCTCACTCAATGCAGAACACTTCGTCTGCACCATGCAACTGAAATGTGAATGCTGAGGTTCGACTAATTGATTTCTTAATATGTCAAAATCTGTACTTGTAATAAGAGAAATGCTGTGGCTACAGCAAAGGTCTTTGTTACACAGGACTTCCCACCTACCATGGAAGAAATGTTAAAGATGGAAAAAAAGGAAGTTAGACTACAGGAAGCTGAAGCAAAAAAGACAGACTCCAGCAGCCATTGCCTGGCCTGGAAAATAAAGTCATGTTTGTTCCAGCGAGCAACTGGGACAACCAGGTATGTACAACAGAAATGACATCTCAACTCAAACTTTATTTATTTACACACAACACAGTTGACAAGGTCAGTTGTTATTAAGTCACTTATGATTATATGGAAAAACACATTTTGGAATATTGGAAATGGACTTGATAGTACTTCAACAGATATTGTGGAATATTGATTAAGTTGTCCCACTTCTGTTTTTCACCAGTGTTTTCTTGCAAAAACTGGCTGCATTTTGAGTGTGCTGGTGTGGAGGGCGACTGGACATCGAAGGATTTCTTTTGTGGATGCAACATTATCCCAGATGTGTAAGAATAATCTCATACATGTCAGACCCATGGCTGCCATTGAAATCAAAGTGGTAATTGTTAGAGTTGTGTTTTATAAAGAAGATTAGGGAGGATTTTCCCTTAACGTGTTGAATAATTTTCAGTTTCTCTACATTCAGTATTAAAAAAATATATTTTTGACTTCATTTAACATTCACAGGAGTAGGCATTATTACTGAAAACATAAACATTTGTTAAATGAATGAACAACTAAATAAATATACAAAAATTAAAGACCTTGTTAATAATGACAAAGAAAAAGAAATGTACACAAAAGAGATTCTTGGCCATTAGCTACATATAAACAGGCAACAGTGTAGTTATATATACAGTATAAACAATGTACTGTTTGATATATTTGGTAATTTAATGTGTATGTTGTTGACGTAAAACATAAGATTTTGGTCCAATATAGGCAATGCTTTTGTCTTATACAGAGACGACATTCTGGAGTCTGTTAAAGCACAAGACATTCTGACAGATGCAGAGATAAAGGTAATAACATACATTATACATTGTATCCAGTGAGCTGACAAAAATGTGTTTTTCACCTAAATGTCTTTTTCACTAATTATACATACTGTTCATGCTGGCAAAAACTTAATCTACATTTAATATTACAGGATTTGGAAAGAAACCTGCAGAGTGGGCATCTGAATGTATCTGTGGAAACACAGAGGATTAGATCCAGCCCTTCGAAAACATTACAGTGAACATTTCACTTTATTCAATGACATGAAGGTATGTAGAGTGTTGTCTTTTTGTCTTATTTGAACAGACACATTCTGACATTCAAAGGACTGAAAACAATGGTATGTGACTGAAAGATATCTTGAAATCAGGAATTTTTAAATATCATATTCCATATCCCAATTTACATATTTAGCATATTAAATAATTGTCTTTGTAGGCCCAAATGTAGCTGTAATTCAGCACATGGTAAACAAGGATGACATTATATGATACCACACCTCATTGAACTGCAAAACTGCACAGCTAAGGTTATGTAAAGCCTGGGAAGGGGAAGAAATGCCACTGGCTTCATAGACCTCCATCCTCCCATGTATTATTTCCCTGAATATGTTGAATATGAATATGTATTATGAATAAGTGCAATGTGTCCATTGGCATTTGGTAATATAATGTATAATGCATATAAGAACAGGGGTTTTTTCAGGGCACTTGACATATACAGCAGGTCCAGACTATATTATTTACAGAGACCCAAAATTCCCCCATTTGGTGGTACTGACGTGTTTGTAAAGATTTTGAAACTAATATACTGTTTAAATTTTTAGGAGGAAGCCCTTTTAGGCAGGGAAAAGCTGGTGGACAGGAGAAATTACATGACTTACCAGATGCATTACAGGACTTTTAAGCAGAGGAGGGGAAAGGGAGAAATAGATGGACAGAGAAAATGTTGCCTTGCCAGTTCACAGTTCACACAGCTTTTAAGTCTTGTATTGTTAATCACTTCTGTCAGCATGGTATATAAAATAGTTTTTTCCATGTTTCTTCTTTACCCCAGACAGAAGAGATTATACAGCGACTGGAAGAACTCCTGTCAGTGCCCGGATCTGTAGCTGAGAAACAGCTATTCGTTACAGAGGTCATTTTGCCAGAGGTAAGCTAATGAGGATATGTACCAAATTATCAATTAGTACAAAAATTACATTTACAGCAAAAAAATTAGTGAGTAAGTAACGGCATAAGCTTCTAAGAGCTACAAGTGTCAATAGACTTTGGAGAATTTTGAAAACCATTTGAAGAATAGATACCACAACTACAAAATGGAAGCATGACTTTCTACTATAATTAATCTCTAGCTGTTAGAATCCAAACTGCAGTACTAAGTATGAATATCAATTTAAGTGAAAACATGAATGTATACAAAACTGAAAACTTCAATGTGATTAAAGCTGTCAATTTTCACATGCATATTATTATTATTGTTATTAATAATAATATTTTATTTTTGTAGGTTTTGATTCAGTGGTTGCAAAGCAACAGCAACATGTGCCAATACCGAGCAGAATCTGTGCTTCTGAAGAGCACATCTTCCAAGGAAAAGAAAAGGTGCAGGACATTGCTTACATTGTGGGTGTGCAAGCATGCCTATGTGCAATATCACTAAATCCATTCTGCCAGTCATGGCATATAGTGGTTTTGCAGGTCAAGATGACGTCACTGTAATGACGGAATGTGGCACTGGTTCATTTACAGATAATTTTCTTTTTTCCAGAGCTGCAGAGATGATAACAGGTGATACAGAAAGCACAAAAGAGGTAACATTTTCATTTCTGAATATAAGCCTAGTTAATACAAAGATAATAAATTGTGGGGTCCCTGATAAACAATACAAAACAGTTCACACTAGGAAATACTAAAACAGTAAACATAAACAACCTTGTGAATGTCATTTAGTCATTGTCAATGTTATTCATAAGATATATCATATGAAGGTATTGTCTGTTGCTTGATCATGAGACAATACAGCATCACTTCACTGCTGTAACTTGAAGCAGCTTTTGTGCACTCACAGGACACAATAACGGTGCTACTTTGATTGATTTGATTTGTATTGATCAAGCGCTGACTAGATATTTGTTGCAACCATTTGTTTTAAGTAATAATTAACATTAACCATTAAGGTAAATCTGATTATATACTTGCATTTCAAGGAACCCATGTTTGTTCATTCAATCACATACCCATTGCTTATTTCTGTAAACAGAATTTGACTTTAAGGTGTTGAATGACACAAATGTTGATAAAGACAGCATTTGTAGTTACAAAATATGATCTATGATGATGATGTCTGTAAATGCTCTACATATTTGAAGACTTAGTTGGGAACAACATCAATATACAGCTTTGACCACACTTCTTTTTAACTGCAGGAAAACATTATTTTGAGAGACAGCATGGCTGCAGCTGACTGGTGCCACAAGACAAAATTTGATGGAAGACTTAAAATTCCCGCTGTCCTTTCAATGGACAAAGAGGACCAAACTGAAATCATCCAGGATCTGAAGAGCTGGGAAGGTGATCATGATGAGGGTTCTCCAGCAGAACTTTTAACTTTTGTTTTTCAAAAAAAAAAAGGAATATGACACATTCTGCGCAGAACTTGTGGATAAAAAGAACTACAAGGTTTTCTCCAGATTTGAGGAAGACTGATTCATCCTTGTGGACCAATGCTGCAGTCATAACAAACTCACGCTGTGCAGCCAAATTTAACTGCAAAACTTCACTGTATACTGGGTTTTAAATATTTTATTTATATTGGAATATTTTAATAAGGGGTTTTAATAAAGGTGCTAATAAAAAGAGTGAACAACAACAGCTGAATAGTGTCTTCATTACTGTAATATTTCATTCAGTGGACTATGGGAACATAGTGCAGCATCTGAAAGTCAGGACTGTATTACCTGAATAACATTTTTTTCAGTCCTTAGTACATGATTTGAAATTATGATCCTGTGATGCACTGGGAAATGTAAATCAATTTCTTTACCTGCAGTTAACTGGGAGCACAGTTTGTTTTTGCTGCCTTGTAACACGTAAATAAAGCTTCTGTTTCATGCTGTAAATATTCCTTATAACAGCTGCAAGGTTGTGGCCCCTAGACTTGCTAGCATTCTGCTGATCAGGGTCAGGAAAAAATGATGAGATGGCAGCGTCCACGGACAGCGGCAGCATTAAATTAATGCAAAAATCACGTCATGGAAATGCTACTTCTAATAAGTCTAATAACATAGGCAAATAAACTTAGGCATCTCACTAATAGATGCCTCAAACAGCAGCAGCAGCGGCAGGTCAGTGGCAGCCGCCTCAAACAGGGGCAGGAGTCGTGGCAGGTCGGTGGCAGCCGCGGCAGGTCGGTGGCAGCAGCGGCGGCAGGTCAGTGGCAGCCGCTTAAAACAGCGGCAGGAGTCGTGGCAGGTCAGTGGCAGCCGCGGCAGGTCGGTGGCAGCAGCGGCGGCAGGTCAGTGGCTGCTCAGGCTGCCACCGGAAATGCCACTGCTAGCTGCCGCAGCCACAAATTGAGCCAGCCCCTACTGGCAGCTGATCTGAGTTCAATCAACTCTGAGTATGTTCACTCTGAGTTAAACGCGTGCATGACGACTATAAAAAGCCATCATCAATGGAGCTCCGATACTACGAATCACCATGGCAACCGTTGAGAAAAATCAAAATGCAGTTTTAACACACATAAATGTCCTCTCGCCTAATATCCTGCTTAGTAGATGAACATTTGAGTTTTATTCAGCTAACAGAAAGAAGGCAGAGGCCTGCTTTTTTTTACATGCTTGTATGGAATTGAGTTTGAAATGTACATTGAAGTCATGAGAATAAATAATGAATGGAAAGACAAGTTGCACATTCTTATCCTTTTTAACAGAGTATGACTGGGCATTACCAGGAGGGTCCATCAACCTCCATGGCACAGATTAACACAGTGAGATGTTCAGTAAATTCCAGGTTAATTCTGCATGTAAAACTGTAGAATTTAATGTCATCCTTATGTTTTCCCAGTTACCGGTAAAGGAGTTGTACAAAATGCATCTCAGGAAGAAAATGGCAAAAAAAATGACCTAGAGATGGTGTACTTGAAACGACAGATTAGAAAGGCAGATCTTGAAACTGAATTACTGGAACGCTGGTTAGAGGTGGGTGCATGGTCACAGGTGAATAGTTAGTTGTTGGAACAATATAAAAATACTAATTGTTGCTTTTGTATGTGTTGGAAATAAAGAAGACCAAATGAATTGTGAATGGTTTGTCTTTATTTCACTGCTGGGGGTGGTGGTAGCTCAATCTGTGAAGTGATTCTGGCAAATAATGTCTCGGACAGCTCTTCCATCCGGGACATGGGATGGTCTTCCTCTGGGTCGTTCATTTGTACGGCAGGGTGTGGCTCTAATTGTGGCAATATTATGGAGAACAACACATGACACAATAATGTCACATGCCCTCTCTGGGGTTACCCTGAGTTTACGTAGACACTGGAACCGGGCTTTGAGGATGCCTATTGTCATCTCAACCCAGGCCCTAGTTCCGCAGTAGGCCACATTGAAACGCTGTTGGGGGCCCGGCTCAGGGTCAGGGTAAGGGGTCAACAGAAAGGGCTGGCATGGGTACCCTCTCACCAAGCAGGTGGCCATTAAAACTGTCCTGTAATTATATAGTGGATACATTTAGAGGGTGTTTGTCCCCATCTCTGCATATGATACAAGTTAACCTTTGCTCAGTGACGCAGAACAATTTCAGCTTCTCTTTGTGTTCAGAAACCAATATCAAAAATAATAATGGAAAAGACATGAACATATGAAATGAATAAGTGTGTACACAACTGGTTAAAAATATCACAAACGTACGTCTTTGTCATTTCCATATTCCTTCTTTAGCTTCTCAGCTTCTTTCATTTTTTCGGCAAGACTTTTTAAAGTGTGATTGGTTAGAAGATATTTCCCTTCTGTTAGAAGCGTTGCCCAGCACTGTGGACACTGGTGCTGTGAACTCAGTAGAAAGTGTAATGAATTCTCTGCAGAAAGAGTGGCTGCAGAGGACGATTACCAGATCAGTGAAGATAGTCAGACAAACAGAGCATGTCAAATCTTCTGCGCACAAAACAGAAGCCATGGCTCCTTTGTTTCTCCACGCTCTGCCAGACTGAGTAATGCTGTACCTTTGAACCATCACTTTTATGTTCCTGAAGCCACACCACAACTTTTATAGACTTTTAGAGATTTCATTCAAGATAACTGTCTTAGCCTTAAAATAACACAAAAATGACACAAATATTGCAATGCTTCCAAAAGATTACATTTGTTCTCCAGTACAAAAGCTCTTACATGCAAGACCAAGAAGTGCACTACAGAGATATAATGTCACACTCTAGTGGTGAGAGATTGGAAGTGCTGCCATCCATAGCTGCAAGTGTTACAGTAAATACACATACAAATTTAAATAGTTATTAGCATCAGGGCCCATTCTAAATCATACAATAAAGTAAAGGACATAATAATAAATCCCTGGATTGTGGGTGTAGCTTGCCTGCTAAAGGCACACCTCTAAAAACTGAGCAACCCTCTTTTATATTGCAACAACTACAATATATGTTTTGTTTTGTTTATTGTTGTGACCAGACAATGGTTATCAGGGTTCTCTTCTATAACAACTATATATAACTATATTTTTGTCAGATGGACACCTCACCTAATAACTGTCATGAGAAAAAAGGGCAAAAGCATTGTTTTTAATTGTACTTTATAGAAACAGCACCTACACTGTAGTCAATACAAAGAACAAGCTGGTAGGCTATAGCACCTATGCAGTGGGCTAGTGTTTAACCTGTTAAGTAAGTTAACTCCAAATGAGTGACAAGTGCTTCATTATTCGAAGATTTGTACCTCTTTTTTTCACGCTTCCTACCCCAAAAGTATACATTGTTGTCATTTTGGGAACGTAACCCACATATTTGAGATATTCTTCAATAAGCCCTCCATCTGTGTTAACTATTTTATTGGTACCTGATTCATACAAATTACACAGTAAATTGTGGGTTGTATTATAAAGTGTAACCATTATCTTCAAAGAGGATACAGCAGGATAATAAGGCTGGATGCTAGAAATTTTGAGCAAATCCTTTTATTTACTTACCTTACCTTCAATTTTATACATGTATTCTACTTATGTTTGCTGATTATTCCCCATATTCTCCCAATGTGAAATGCAACAAATATTCCACTGCGGTGGTTTAATTTATTTTTTATTTCCCCAATAACTGGAGTAAATACAGTAAACATTACAGGTTGCATGGCTAGTGACACATATTTGAATCCTGTATTTTGAACTTTGTTAAGGTCATGGCCAAGCCACAAAGCTACTCATCAGTCATAAAGGTACCTTGTCAGTCAATTGCTGGTTCAGCTTGACTCTTCAGCTCAGCAATTGGTCCAGAGCTGATAGCACCACAGGGGTTGAACATCATTGGTCAAGAGGATCTCCTCTGAATTTGGTGAATCTTAAGTATAGGGGGTGATTAATGCCAAAAACAAGACGCGGGAGGAGAAGGGGAAGATGAATAAGAGTCAACATATGTAGTAAACAATATACATTTTCCTTCTTTTGTCCTTCTAGAATTATTCATTTGTTTACTTTTTTCTGGATGTATGTACTGGAGTCTACCTCCATAATGTAAAAAATGTGCCATGTATTCCTGTATTCTGGAAATGATAGTATGTGTATGCCATGTACCTAGCCTTTCTAAAACTAATAAAAAATTAAATTAAAAAAAAAAAAGAAATAATATGGGTGGACAAGAACAGGGATGGATTAAGTGATTTTGGGCCCCCAGGCAAATCCATGCATAGGGCCTCCATCGTGCCTTATTTTGTCTGTTCAAGGTGGAGCCAATTTTAACTACTTCATATACTGCTGGATAGTTTAATCTATAATAGTACATCATATTTCATGTGTTGATCATATGTTTTGTGTGTAAAATCTGAATCTGCAAAGTAACTTTTACTTTTACTCAAGTGTACTCAAAAAGCAATTCAATTTCAGGTGGAATTTTAGACTACAAAGGTTGCATGGTGGATATTTCTGGGCAGGCTGGTATAGAAGGCAGCCTCTCCATACTTAACTGTTGATATGTTTAATGACCCTGAGGCAGCAGCTGGGAGTATGGAGGGAGAGACAGTCGGCTAAACCATTCAGAGCCTTATGAACTAGTATTCAATATTCAATTAGCCTAAAAATAATATTTAAAATTAATAATTATTATTCTTTCTTTGTTTCTGTTTTTCTTTTGCATTTTTCCTGGTCTAAGCTATTCATCTTTTGTGGCACTAATCACCCTCCATACAGAAGTGCTTAACCTACACCGCGATTACAACTTGCTCCATAAAAGAAGGGCGCTAACCACAAGCGTTACAATAATTGTACCACATTTGTAGCCCTTTCCCCACGAGACACGGCACGAATGACAGAAGACAGTGTGAGAAGAACCGGACCAATAAACATGTATTTTAAGGTAAGCCTATTTTTTATAATGTGTAAGTGGTGATTTTGAAGGATGCGCTCCTTGCTGCTCAGCATCAGCAGCGTGGATATCCATGTATCCACATGTCTAAAGCTGAAATGGCCTAAAATAGCCTACATTTACTCTGTAATCTGTAACATCTTTACCGATCAGGAGTGAATATTTGGTCACAGAGACACAGCCTATAAAGACATCTAGAAATGATGAAGAGAAGCAAACACTTGGTGGGCTAAAATGAACAAAAGGCTTGTTCATCAACAGCATCTGGTTGCATTAATCCTTCACATGGAGCTTTTTCTAATCCATGGGCATGTTCTGCCATAATAATACTGCGTTGTAGCAAATACTGTATTTTATAGAGAAGCCGTCAACATCCGTAGATTCCGCAGTAGGGTTATAATTCAAAGCAAAGCTACAGTATATCACGATTATTAGAGGATAATGAAATGGCTCATTCATCCAATGTGTTTCTACTTTACTATTGTAATCCACTGGCAAATTGAATATCCTACTCGTAGCCTAATTGACAAAAAAAAATCATAGCTATCATTCCTAATCATACAGTGTCCCTGCACACGTGATCTGTTAAAAATCTGAACTGTTCTCCCCGAATCGCTCAACTCGATTATTTACAGCCACTGTGGGTTACAGTATTTCTCCCTGTATGTCAGTGGAGGGTCCTCGCACAGGGAGGGTCCCACGAGGACCATTGCTGGGTTTCCATGGAAAGTGTTACCATGTCGAAATCAGGATTCGTAACGATCTCTAATTATGTGATCATATGTTTTCGTTTCATTATCAGTAGACAATACATTTAAGTGCTAAATCTAAATCCCAATAAATACCTTGCACTAGACTAGTCTGTCTGTCTTGCATCAGCTTCCTGGAAGCATGTGTTAACCGCTGCATATCATACAGAACCAACGACTGACGTTTGTGGTAGGCTATCCTACATGTCGTCTCTACCGTCGCAGGCTGCTTTGTTTCCTATCAAATATGGGCTAGGCTACATAATGATTGTGCGCCGCTATGGTCAGACACCCACACCTGCGCTCTGGGGGAGACTGAGCATGCTTTATGGGCTCCATGTGCTGCAGGAGACATGCATCACAGAGCGTTCAACAGGGGATTCCCAAACGGCGAACCAAACTGAGACAGCAACACTGGATTATCAGTCATAATAACCCTAAAGATTTGTACTCAGTAGAGAGATTGAAGTCATTATTTACTTTCACAATATTGTGCATCTATTGGATTTATTAATGCCCATAGATATGCTGTGGTAGAGGCTGCTCATGATATCTGACATCTCTTAAGAGTTGTAATTATTAAAGATCCCATCTAGACATGTTTTAGGACAAAAACTATCTGATTAAAATAATATTTTTTTTGTGTGATGTGTTTTTTAAAATAATAATAATAAACAATAGTTAATTCTTAAAATGACATCTACTCCTTCTCCCTGTGTAATGTAATGTAAAATCTATGATATGCAAATATCTTTCATTTCGTTTACCTGCTGAACACAAGATGTCTCCTACTTGACTAAGTCTATTCTCAGTGTTCCCTGTGCTGGAATCAAATTAGTCTACCTACCTACGCACGAGGGATTCACAGGAAACAACGCAGCATGTAATCCGGCTTTACTGGTTGTAATATTATTTCTTGTTTGTTCTCCTAACGCAGTATCAGGTCTGTATTAAGTTAATGCAAACCGAACAATTCCTACTGCTTCTGCTTCACATTGAAAGCATTCAATAGGCAAAACATGACATGGCCATCAAGACCATCAATGAAAATATTATTTCTGTTTGGTTTTGACCTCCTTCTTTTTCTAAATCATACTCAATGGAAATTAACTGGACACCATTCACCATCATGTGGTGTCACTGTTTCTATTGCATTGTAATCTAAAGGCCAGTTCAGACCAAAGGCGACGCCTTACAAACACTCGGGTTGTTATGGCTTTCTCATCAATTAGGTATAGCCTGCTTTCTTTATTACACTGATTATTAATACAGTAATGAAATAATGTACTAAATGACTAATGGAAAAGCAAGAGCAAGAAAAATAGAGTAGCCTGCAGTTGTTATGGCAGATACATCAGCCGTTCCCCTGGTGAAATGCTGTCTCGATAGTTTTCTCTGCTGATTAGAGGTGACACCAACTCCTCTAAATAACGAAACTGCTCCGGGAATAGACGGGAGAAATTGACAAAAGAGTTTCATCAATACTAAAAATGCAACTGTAGCAAGTACCTCACTATCACTATCGTCATTCATATTTTAAGACGCTACAAATTATATCCAACTGCAAAAAATGCCTGTAAAGCCAGCAGTTACAATGGAAGTACAAAGAGTTGTTGCTATGGAAACGATACGCTGTCTCATCTAGTCGCATCAGTGTAAACTGGCAGGTTTCAGAACGTTGCAGACTGGCGCGTTGCAAGTAGTTGCAAGTTTCAGCTCGTCTCATTGCGAATCTTTCAGACCAAAGATTCATGGCGAGACAAAACCGTTTTAGAACGTCGCAGGGAAAAGTTGCAGCGGTTTGAACTGGCTCATCTCAGCTCGACTCAAGCCGGCTGATGGCGTCGCCTGCGACTCAGCTTGTCAAATCGCCAGCGGCTGGTTTTAGAACATAAGGCACGTCACCTGATTCAACACCCAATGAGCTCATAACAAAGTCAGCCGGTCATCTGGACCCTCTCGTTTTTTATGTTTTCGCTGTTTCATCAATACTAAAAATGCAACTGTAGCAAGTAACTCACTATCACTATCCTCATTCATATTTTAAGATGCTACAAATTATATCCAGCTACAAAAAAAGCCTGAAAAGCAGCAGCAGGTAGAACGGAAGTACAGAGAGTTGTTATGAAAATGATACACTGTCTCGTCTAGTCGCTTTGGTGTAAACTGGCAAGTTTCAGAATGTTGCAGACCGGCGCATTGCAAGTAGTTGCAAGTTTCAACTCGTCTCGTTGGGAATCTTTGGTCTGAACTGGTCTTAATATAACAATATGTGGGCCAGGGTAGAAGCATTTGGAGACTTCTGTACCATTCTGCCTGTTTTGTTACCCTGAGACATAGCGAGAGTGTTCTCTTTTCCTTTACACATAATTTATGAGATTCCAATTGACTGAATCCATGACCATGATGTAGGCGCACACACACAGAACATTAACCACAAAGACCCTGTGACAGTTAGTGGCAGCTGTCACAGCAGTCTGTGTGCAGAAGTACGTGTTGTTACCACTTACTGGAAGAAGTGAGTGAATTTAGTGAGTTAACTGTCATGTTGCTAGTGAAGTCTTCAGAGTATCATGCATTTCCTTTTTTAGCAGAGCCTATTCTTATCTGATGATGTGGTGAGAGCATTATCAACTGAAAGATGAATGGCAAAGACAATGACGTGAAAGAATTCTAAAAAAAAGGAAAGTGAAAAGTTAATTCTTGACCTTGTGATGTCAACTGAGCTATCTCTGCGACAACTGAGCAAACTTCATCTGCTGAGGAAGACTTTGAGATGTGGATGAAAATTCAGAAAAAGCTAGTAAGTGTAAGTGGACCTTGAGTTTAGATTTTTTTGTCTAACTCCCAAAACCCTGAACATGTAACAGATTGGAGACAAACTGCGATCTTTCTGGGATCACCTAACAGCCACCTATTGGAGAGGAATTAGGACTTCTGAAGGTCTTTTGATTTTTTGTTTCTTTGCCTTTGCATTAATACAAATACGAGCACATAAGCATATTATCATGCAATTCACCCCCTCATAGTTAAACTGATGGCACAGGGTGAAAATGGGTGTGACAAAGAGACATTGGACTAAAATTATTTTAAAGAGTAACTTGACATGTAATCTGTATAAACAGATATCTGCATATGAATGGAGAATAAGGCAGGGGACAAGATTTTGATATCGGAGGCGCTCTGGTTTCTGTTTGGTCAACACTGCTTGGACTACAAACGAACTACAATCACATTTGAGCGGGCAATCTACCCCTAACCCATTGGCTATTGTCTGTTGATGATTTAGCTTTTTATCAATCTCGGAACCCAAGAGATTAGCTTCATTCAATTCGTTGTCAGACAATAGCCGATAGGCTCTGAAATTGCTAATCGGACTGTAAACAATGACCGGCGCACAGAAGAGGAAGTCTTGGCCCGGATATCCACTGGCTACACCGGAAGCTAGCTGTTCCCCCCTGCTTCCAGTCTTTATGCTATGCTAAGCTAAGCTAAATGTCTCATGGCTTTAGCTTAAGATGTAATGGACAGAACTGAGAATTGTATCAATCTTCTTCTCTAACTCTGAGCAGGAAAGTGAAAGAAAGTGAATAAGCGTATTTCCAAAAATCTCGCACTTAATGTTGAAACATAAGGATACTTCCAAAATGTATCTCAGACGTGTTCAGGGCAGGTCACAGAGGAAGCCTGGTTCTGATTAGGAGACAGAGTCATTGTCCCTTTACAGATATAACCTTGGTGAGATCCTCCTGGCAGACAGTGGTGATAAAGGCTACCATAAGCAGTCATTGGTGCTCATCATCTGGCTGCTGTGTGTAGGTGTGAGTGTGTGGGAAAGGGATTAATACAACTGTGTGAGTGTGTATGACCAACTGTAGCCATTAGATCACTGACTAATCTAAAATGTGACTGAAGGAGCCCAACACTATATATCCGTTTAACTGATCTCTGTTCTACTTCTTATTACTTATAACCAGATGCTACATCTGTTCACTGCTTCATCTTCAGATTCAGGTAAAACTATCATACTGTACACTTGTGTGATATGTGAATATGCAGGCTTGTATTACAAAAGTCATTATTTGCATCTGTACACTGCACTACACTAAAGTCAGAGTGTGTCTCTGTGTGTGGGCTGTCAGAGCAATGACTCAGCATTTCCTCGCAAACCATAAGAGACCTATCAGTCCTCTCATCAAAGGTTATACCTCTTCACGTCGCTGTTTCTTACACCTTATCACAGCTGCAACAAGCTGTTCACCGACACCTCCGTCAATGATTTAATCTGTCAACAAAGGTGTATTACATTACGCAGATTTCAATCGGAGTCTTGTGTGATGCACAATATCAAAGTCACAGGGTGTACCTAATGTGGAACATCAGATTTTTTAATGACAGCACAGTCATTTCACTGTGAGTTCTGTCGCTGTGGTGATAAGCATAGTGCAGAACTAATGCAGTTTAATTTGAAGAGATTGTCTGACCCAGTTCACAGAAACAGATGGGGCCAGAGCAGGATAAAGGATTCACCAATACTCCATGTGCACTATAGTGCACTAAAGTGGCAATTGAGTTATGCAACTTTTAAGCCATAAAATCTTAATGGCATCTATCATTTGTTAACATACAACCACACTGGCTTTAAAGTATGATGGCATATTAGTCTTTGCATTGTTTTATCTGCCAAGTTAGCTGCCTGTTGCAGTACAACCAGCTGGGTTCAAAACAGCCTCATTCAGTGGTGCTGAAATGATCTGACAAACGAATACCATCAGTCACATACTGAGCAAAGACATAGAGGAAGAGAAAATGTATGGAAAAGTATGCAACTATGAGATGTCTCATGACTAGCAAGAAGGTTGTAGGTTACATCATACTGTACACCACTTGTAACTCACTGAACAGATATAGAGACATTAGTGTTAATATGACAGAAGCAGTAACACTGCTCTTATTTTCGTCATGTGAAATAATGGTGTGAGCGGAAGGTTGAGTTCCTTGAAAGTGTGACTTAGTGCCTCACCCACATCCTCCCTTCAAATCTAGCCTACAGGGCCAGAGGAACTATGTATCTTTGAGATCAGGGTGTCTGATCGCACTTCCATGTGTATTCCAGAAAATACTCACTTTTTTCCCTTTTTTTAAGTGATCAGTTTTTGCTTGTGACTTCTAATGGCTCCTCATTGTTTTCCCTCTGTGTTCATGATGACACACTAGCCTTCTTTGTTTTTCACAATGCAAATTTTCATGCAGTAATTTCCCAGAGGCAGAGGCGCTGCTGTGGCTAAGTGCAGCTTCAGGCAGTGCACACAGTCAGAGAGCACAGAGTATGGCTGGCACTAGGATATTTTTTTTCTTCCGGTGCTCAGGGGGAGCGAAACCAATACGTGGGGGTACTGAGAAAAAAGTCGATTATCATGACATCAGAGTTACTTTATAAGGAAGTTATAGTTTTTTCAGTAAAAGCAGATATGGCACTCAGCACATTCGATATATATGTAGTTTTTAAATGAATCTGGCCAAAGAATATTCAACAAAATAGTTATAAGCCTAATACAAGTGACCACAAGGCAATGACAAAAAGGTCGTTCACATGCAGCAACAGACAGCGCCCATGCAGCCACAATTAATAACAACACAATAAATCCAAAATGCGACAACAACAAAAAATGCATTTATTTCATAAACACAATCAAACAACTGTGCATTGGTAATAATGTTTCAGATGAAATGACTATCACAACATAAGAAATTAATAACAGTGCAGCCATGACGAGAAGGGCAATGCATTTAGCCTATGCCTGTTAACTGACACCTGGTGTAGCGCTGTGCCTTGCACAGAACTTTGCCGGCAGCTTTCTAGGTCTCATCTCACATGCACATGGATGTCTCCTCTTGAACAAGTTCCCTTTTAGACTACGCTAACATGTCTGAAATCTAAGCACCCTATTGGCTAGCTCTCTAGGTCATTTTTTCCAGTTGTTTTCACCACCAATAGGAGGCAGCAAGGTCACATGTGCAGGCATGTCTGTGAGATGTAGGGCAGGAGGTTGATGTATGACTGTGTGTGTGTGTGTCTATGTCTGCAGTCAGATACATGCAACACTGCTGTTTTGGACACGTGTGTCTATGTCTGTGTGCTATTTCACTTCATCCAACACAGAGCGTGTGACACCCAACATGTCAGCATTTGGCCTTTATTGAAAAAACATCAATCATTCTTCCCATGTGCACATGTCAAACTCAGCTTGGTTGCACAGCCGTCATGATGATTTCAAGGAATTATATGATCTCCCTCTGTGGTGGGATAAGTAGGTAAACTAGCTACACTGTAGCTAAACTGTAAACATTCAATCAGCTACAACCACTTTGTTTAATGCATCATTTTTAGAATATGCAAAGTACGAATTGTTTGGACAAAATTAAAAAACAATGAAATACAAAATAGGTCTACACATGGCTGGATTGCTTAGCCACACACACACACACACATTGTATTGTTCTAGAAGGATATAATTTTATGTTGTGATATCAATATTCAGTATATCATGGCATAAGCAATCTGTCAGAAAAATAAATTAAGAAACCGCAAATAACTTTCTGCCAGACAGCGATCTCGAACTTTTACTTTAAAACTCAATTTTGTCACTGGGACCCTCTTTTCAAGACAGGGCCTCAAGATCAGGTAGTGAAGCAGGACCCACTTTAAAGGTGTGGTTAAGTGCATTAAATAGTTGCACTTAAAAGAAATTAATTGAAGAGAAAATAATTCACATAAAATCAGTGATACAGTAAATCCTCACATTTCTATCACTGTAAACTGAGTATCTTTGATTTTTTGACTGTTGACTAGACAAAAAGAGACGTTTGAAGACTTCACCATGGACTCTGGAAAACTGTCATGGACATTTTTCCACTATTTTCTAACATTTTGTACAGTAATCTATTCATTGGGAAAATAATCAATAATAAAAATGATCTTTAGTTGCAGCCCTACATACACTGTATAATAATGTTCTTTGACAATAGCTGTGACTTTGACCAAAAGCTCAGCTGCTGCTCTATATCATCAGATCCTGTTTTCTTTTGACATGCTGTGATAGATACTCTTACTAACTGTCACACTGCATGGATTAACTTACCCATTACAGTATCTTGATGAATATTTATTCAAACCAGGAACAGTACAGAATTATTTGAATGTTATGCAAATGAGACTTTCAGCAGCAGAACAAGTTTTAGTAGAGTATGTATTTGTTGAGGCAGAGTATCTGTACTCATATCCCGTTCTGTCCCTGTCTTGACTGTCATTTTGTTTTTATGGAATATGGAAAAGCGGACGGAGAGAAGAGAAGTGAATGAATATCTTAGCGGACAATAGAGCTGCTTCACCGTCATAGAGGTGAGGGGTAAATGAGCAGTGCTGTCTGTTGCCTGTGGGGCTAGATGATGTTTGCTCTCTAAGCTGCAGCCAAGCAGAAAATCATTATTGGGTCAGTGCCTACTTTGTCCCATCCCATTAATTCCCCACAGTGACAGTGGGGCCCAGGAGGGTTGGGTTATCCTGCCTACTGTGACTATGGCGACTGCTGTACTGGGAGGACTGGAACTGGCTAGAACAACAGATAAGAACTCACCTGGGCGCTAGTATACTGGCTATGTATTGCACTGGATCCCATGTGTGTATTAATGTATTATAGAACCTTGAGGTCATTTTCTCTTGGGTACGAACAAAGTTCACAAGTGGTCCAGGCCTGTTGTACAAGTCACGTTCAGAGAGTCTGCCTTTCTCCACAGCGGAAAAAAAACACTAATATCACTTTATAATCATAACACCTTAATCTGAATGAATTTGGAGTTTGCATATCATACCAAAATTAAGTAAAATAAAACATATAACTAAAATTAACTTAATGCTAAATGTTGTTTTGTTGCTGTTCACCAGATCATCATCATCATGGCTGTCAATTTACTTAGAGGTTTTTTGGGGTTTTATGATTTCACAGCACAGGAACTTATTCAGGTCGCTCTCCAGTATCAACCTCTGTTGCATCTGACAGTGTAACATCACCTGCTGTAGGCTATAATATTTTCTTGTTTTATGTCCATGATTGTCACGTCATATTAGTCATGGAAATGTTTTTTGTAGTTAGAAGCAGCTGTTCTATTAATATACGGCTACTGACACTGCTAACTTTGTCATGTTTTGTCTGCTGGTTTCTGACAACAGTGTGAAGTTTTTCTTTTTCTTTGGTAAATTGTTTTGTGAATGAAGATTCCTAACAAATGGAGCGCAACAGGTAGCCTTATATGGCCATTTTAGGAGATCGTAGGAGCAAACCTTACAGGTAAAAGTAAGAGAGATTTAGGATAAGAATACGAAAATGTTCTTGCATGACTCTGAGAAGGATATTCTGACGGAAAATTAAAACAGTTCATATAATATTAGTATAACATCAACGCCGAGGCAAAACTCTATAGGGCTATACAGGCCCTCTGTAGTGATCGCATAGTGTGTGTAAGTAGGCTACTTTTCTTCTAGTGCCACCATAAGGCTTTGTGTGAAATGTCTTGACAACTATTGGATGGATTGCCATGCACTTTGGTACAGACCAGATTCATGTTCCCCTCAGGATGAATTGTAATAACTTTGGTGATCCCCTGACTTTTCATTTAGCTCCATCTTCAGGTCAAAATTTAAATTTGGCCAATTCTTTGGTTTATGACCAAATACCTGCAAAACTGTGACATTATCATCAGCCTCATGCTAGCATGCTTAACTAAGATGGTGAACATGGTAAACATTATCCCCTCTAAATATCAGCATGGTAGTGTAGCCGGAACGGTCTGCAGGTCCCGATTACACTGCGTTGTGTTCTGGTGCACAATCAGACGCTGGACACTGGCATGTCTTGTCGAACTCAGGTTTATTCCTGTTGTGAGTCTGTTGTGAGTCCAAAGAGAGCAAAACGCTGTCATATGAATCTTATCTTCACAACAACACGCCTCTCGCAGTCAAGTTCAGTGCAGACTCACCATACACTTGAAACAAATTTGGCACATGTAAATAAAATAAAATACAATATAAATGAATAACAAATGTTATTACTTTGTTACTCTAATTACATGACATTCAATTATATTGAATAACACAATTGACGTCAGGCTTATAATACCATGAAATATGAAATAAATCATGTTTGTCATCAATTGACATAAAAAAAAAAAAAACATTCCATGAAATAAATATTTTTACAGGCACCCATTGCTGTCATGAGAACAATCCCATAACACAATTATATATAATAATACATTTGCTGAATGTGTTAATGGGACAACATGGGGTAACAAGAGAAAAAGACTAGCTTAAACGTGTATTCCACAAGAAGATAACACACACACACACACACACACACACACACACACACACAGGAATAACGTGTTTAGCTAGTTTTCCTCCATCTCTCAAAACTCACTTTACAAGTAAAATGCACTACAGAAAACTACGTGGTTCATCTACCCTAATGACATTATGAATGAATAAACTGCTCTGTGCACTCGACATTAGAACTTAGAATTTATGTCTTTATAATCTTGCTACCTTAAATACTGCCTCTCACAGTCAAGTTCAGTGCAGACTGACAAGAGTTCGGAAATGGTGCAGTACGTCTAACAATCAGTTGAGGGCGCAATAACACCAACTAATATAGTACTCCCAATACCAAGAAGGGTAAACTTGGAAACAGCAGACCAAGTGAGGGATTTTGGTGAAATGAATACATATTGCAGTAGAACACATACCATAAGAAATAAAAATTACAAATGTTATTGTGAGCATATTAGCATGTTGATATTTAGCATTTGTCTCAAAGAACAGCTTCGCAGAGCCATTAGCATGGCTGTAGACTCTTAATCTTAACATGCATGATGCACAAAGACTCAGTTAGCTGTTCACATACAAAACACAAGTTTAGCCGGTTCTTTGGAGAAAGCCTGGGGGATGAGGGAAATCCCTTTATCAGGATAAACCTTAGGCTTGCAGCATTTCCTTTCTTTCTTCCACTCTTCAGGGCACAACTTATTTGAAATCTTGCTCACAAATATATTATTTGAAATTACATAAAAAGTATACATAATGTTAGAATTGACTGATATATAGCTAACTAACACAACACAAGAAGTCATCCCTCCTCCACCCCCATCTCATGCAAGCTGGCATGTGCTAACTGTAAGGCTGCTGTTGAAATTAAACAATGTGTCAATATTGTTGACACCCTGAGGGTTCTTGAGGACATCTACTTGTAGAAAATCAAAGGCATATTCCTGCCAGGAATCACTGAGCGTTCAGGAATGGAAGCCCTGAAGCAGATGAACCAAACCCATGAGCAGCATTTTAAATTTGGTCTGTAAAACCTGGGGAAATTAAGGATCTAAAAAGGGGCAACTACCAAGAAAACAGCAGATGCATTGTGCATTGAAGTAAATGAGAGAAAGTGCTGCAGTGTGACAGTACTAATGGCTAAACCAGAGACACTATGTAGTCATGGAAACAGGTAGTGTAAAACACTTTACAGTGTTCATATATACAGATGGGGATTTGGGGTATTTTAAAGGCCCATCTAGAAACGGCCACTGCAAACTAGCTTAGCCTATAAATGCAGTGCAATATGTGCAAATGCAATATATCATTAGTTTACTCTGCAGTTACGTGCAATTAATAGAAAAATTCCACACCACTTCCCCCTTATTACAGTAAACATAAACAAACCTGGAGCATACCACACAAGGAAATGATTGCACTTGCTAGCTGTGAGGTAGATGGTGCAAACAGATAGAAACAGACAGACCAGCAGACATAAGGAGCATGTGACAGACAGATATACAGCCTGAGTTTGGGTTTCTCTTTTTTTCTGGTTTGAGTGAGGTCAAGCGCTTCACTGACTGAGACGAGCTGCAGGCACTAACAGTCTGACACCCACCTACTGAGGATCAGGCTGTCTGTCTGGTTGACATGATTTCCCTTCTGTCACTATGTTTGTCTGCTTCACTCATTTTTTAAATAGTGAATCTAACTTTCCCTCTTGTTGTCTGGGGTCACTATATGTCTGTTCATAGTCTGTAATCCATTTTATGAATTGTATTTAAGTATAGTACATTTATGATACAAGATAAAACATCTAATATTGATGTAGTTGGTGGAGGATACGTTGATTTATTCAGTCTGAATTAAGCTTGTTTGTGTTAGCCATGTGTCTCTGAATACATTCCATATTTTAACTTTTTATCTGCTGCTTTGGCTGTCGTGTTTATCATCACTCTTTGTGATAGCTGTCTATAATAATTGATGAATAACAGGGTAATGAATAGCAGTACTAAACACGACATTGTAAAAGGCTGTCAACTAAGGGTTAGTTGGTTAGTTAGTTGTTAATGTTGGTTAGAAAGTTTCTCAACATGTAGCCATAGTTCTAACATACACTGTGTAACTCCTATCTCTTAAAAAGTAAAGCTCCTTACTGTATGTCCATCCCCTTCTTTTTGGGAGGCATTTCAGTGCTGTAAAATTGTAGATAACAAGTTAACACTAATTAGATGTGGTTTGTAACTAGTTAAACATGTAGCTAAAGTCAAGCACAGTGATGATAATGTAACTTAAACTATAGGGGATGTTATTTCTGAAGTTCTCAGTATAGGCATTTCCATCTACCTGTTTTTATGCACATTTTCAATTAGCGCATAAAACCGCAATGTTTATTTAAAAAGTTGAAATATCACAAAAAGGTTTTTACGCTTGGCTGAGGTGGAAGTTAAAAATAAAAGCAAATGGCAACAAATTGCAATGGAAACAGACTTAGCAAATGAATCAGGAAGCATGTGACTTAAACGTCACTCAAGCTTACGCTCTACTGGAGAGACGAAAGAATTGTGGCAGATAATACATAAAACAAACGTAAGTGCCATATTTCCATCACGTTTTCCACATGGTTTGAGGTTTGACTGGTGCTCTTTTAATTACCTCATGTTAATATGCCCTCTTCTTCTGCAATGGTTTAATGGCAACCGACTAGAGAATTAGTGCCACCAGCTATTTAACTCTATGTGCCCAACTCCTAATATTCACATTACAGCTGTGGATGAAAATGCACATTAATTCGCACTTTCTTTTGCAGATTTTGTGGAAATTCATTTAGAATTTGCACTAAATTTGCATGGAAACTTGACTAGTAATTGGCAGATTCAGTCCAGTAAAGTTAGACGGTTTTCATGGCATGATTTGACATGATTAATCCACACCTCAAACTCTGACAGAATACAACTGTGCTGGCCTAGTTCAGTATAAAAATTGTCAATGCAAAAATAGAATTTAACCGTTTTTTAAAGCCATCAAATCTAAAAAGAAAAAACATTGGTGGCTAAATCAAGTTAAATGGACATGACCCCTTGGATCCAACCTACTGTATATCTACTTCATCAATTTACATTTGGTGTTTCCAAACACAGGTCTTCTCAGAAATAAAATCTGTGGTGCACATTTTAACAATATCTTAACGTCATGTAGTTGGAAATATTACCATTCTCCCAAAGGGCATCTCCTTGGTGGCCCCACAGCTGGTAACTAACATCCATCAAGTTTCTTCCTCCACTAATCAAACATCTCTGCACTCCTCAGACTTAGAAAGAAAATGGAACAAAATGAGTCACAAATCCACTTTTTCAAGCCCAGGCTGAGATGAATAAAGCTGACCATATATTCCTGCTGAGAGGGAGAAGGAGACTTAGTGCTCTCAAGGCTGAGATTATCTTCTCTCCCATACAAAATGGTCAAATGTTACATTAGCCTCACAACATGCGCGGGGTCAACAAAGCCAAATGTACAATGCTGCTGGAGTTTAATTTAGGGATGTATGCTTTTCTAGTTTTAGGTTCAAAGAGCTGGTTCCTGGAATAACATCAGTGCTGGGTTCAAGCAGGGTTACTTGTTCTCACAGTTGACTTACTGAATCACAGCTCCACTCCAGTCTCATAATTTAACCTGTACTACAGTTCCCAGAGGGATATTCTGCGACAAGTAAATACTGTTTTCTTTCCAGTAAAAAGAGATTGCACTTCATTGTAGTAACAACTCATAGCAGTTTGTGTGAACACCGGTGTCTTTGAGTGAGACTGACAGTTTGAGAATCTAAGTCTGTTGTTTCGTACATATGTAATAACCACATGAGAGGCTTCCCCTACTTCAAAAGCCTTTGTTTACCACAGAGGAGGAAAGACTCCCCAGTCCAAAGCAAATAAGTTTCTGCTGTGAAGATAAAGGACCCGGTAGGTAGGGCAGAGCCCATTGCTTATTAATATTACAAGTCCTCGCTCTGATCTCACTTTGAAAATAGAAATGAAAAGGCGAGATAGAGAATTAGATAGGAATGAAATAAAAAAAAAAGGAACCCAGTGAGAACTTATCCATTTCTGGCATTGTTTGAGTCATAAGCAGTCAGGGACAGAAAAACAAACAGTGGGACAGTGCATCATAGTGCATTGTTAACAGAGTGCCCTGGTTCAACTTTTAAGACACTCCCTCCCCTGGTCGTCTCATCATCACCTGATAATGATCCACTCGCCCTCCCCTACCCTACCTGCTGCCTCTCATGATGCCTTATAAAACTTACTCACAATCTCCTCTAACTTTACACTGAAGAATTCCCCTCCACCCCCACCTCCGACTGGAAACAAGGTCTAACTTCATTTGGCCATCCATCAACCCCTCAATTAAACATAATAAGATTTTAATTGGATTTTATGCTCTGGCTTCCCTCCCAAACCCTATTATTCCTACTTATCATGAGCGATCTGCTGAATAGACAACAGTTCACAGTAGCATGGTTGGATAGTCCTATTCATTTTCTGTTGTTCGGCAAACAGCTTTGCTTGTCAGGACCTTCTGGTATTCTGTACTCAGAGAATAATGAGCTGCGGTAGCTTGCCACCAACCATTTTACAGACTACTTTTCTTTAGTTTCAGTGCTAAGACATGCAGTTATTAGTTGAATGAAAAGAGCAGTGGCAGTGCAGAGCATTTAATTATGTGCACATACATTTTCAGTAACAAATATCAGCTGTCGTAAGAGGTATGGCAGTCTGTTTCTTAAAGCTGCATTAATAGATTTGTGGCCTCCAGGGGGCAGAAAAACATGAAAAGAAGCTGTCAGTTACAGCCACCACATGTCACCACCTTATACTTTATGGCTAACGTGTTAGCAAACAGTTAGCTACTTACAGCTGCATCCAGCAGGCATGGATCAAGAATTCATCAGCAGTTATTCATCTGCATTAGCATTAATTGAGAGTCACCATCACCACCTGACAAATGTCCATATTCACTCCCATTTACCTTTGATTTGGTCTCCACCAACTCCTGAGAAAATATGTCTTTAGCTTGCTCATACTCACAGTTTGCCTCTCTTCCTGAAGCCAAACACTGGGCCTTTCTCAAACCACCCCCTACACCCTCACCCTACCCACTTCTACTCCGTTTGTGTGTTCACGTGGAGGGTCCGCCACATTAAGTGCTATCCCAAACCATGTAGTGGGGAGGGGAAGTGGGTTATAAAACCCTCGAGTCTCCATCGATGCTGACTTACTGACCACGTACAATGCTGTTTTATGTTCGTCTCTGAAGACACTCCGTACAAATATAAGTTCCGTGTGACTACCCGTACAAACATAAACTGCTCAAACTAAGATAGACATTTAATACTGTCATACAGACGTTAACAACTTACATTGTATTTAGAATTAAATATCCCCTTATCTAGTCTAGAAAATGTAAGACGTGTTCATTTGATTGTAAAGTGTTGTATATTTACAAGGACTGTTGCAAAAACCAAGCAACCAAAACATCAGTGTGACTAGATCATAGCAACAGTTGCTGCATCCTAAAGATGCTGATACGAAACCATGGTTACAAAATGTTAGGACAGTTCCTGTTTCTGACGGAGAGAGGGAAGTACGTCCCAAAGCTTGCCACTAGGCTACACCTTAATGAATGGTGCTTCATTCAGCTGCAAGTGTGCTAAGGCAGACTCAACAACAGTGACAGAGTGGGAGTGGGAAGGGTCCGGTTTGAGATAGGCCCACTCTCATCCCCAGCCCTCTGCATTACTCTCTCTCTATCTGTCTCTGTCTCCAGCCCCTGCTCATTCCTCCCAGGCCATGTACTTTCTTCCAACTCCTAAGACCTGCCATCCTCGAGCCGTCCACCAGATGCCCTCAGACTTTTCCACCAGACTTTCTCATTCACCTGCTGTCACTTCCTTCATATGCCCTGCAGTCACCTGACATTTTGCTCATTCACCTGCTCACCTGTTTTCACTTGCGTCATCAGCCACTGACTATCTATCTATGATTTTTCCATCTATGGTGTTGAATCCAAAAGGCTTCCATGCGTTACCTCTCAGATGGTTTGGTGTCAGTATCTGTTCAGCATTGCTCACTAGTTTTCCCCATTTTGCGTTTAGTGAAGAGCACAAAAACCATAGTCTACTGCTAGGGCAACAGGACATGCAATTCAAACAGATTATTACAGATCAAATATTTATTTTTTTCCCCACATTTGAATTGTTTGTTTCAATAAAAAGTGACATAATATAAATGAAAGTTTTTTTTCTTTTACTTGCTTTTGAACTTCATGTGTGTGAAAAGACGGAAGCACAAGTGATCAAACAATACAGCTTAGCCCCAGTGGGAGGCAGCAAAGCTGCAGTGCAGTATCTATGAGCAGTTGTCTCTCAGGTGGATTATGTGGACTGGGTGCACTCCCCTCCCTCCAGACTGCCTGCAGGCCTCCGTTGATGGGGCGTGTGAATGTGCTGATGTGCTGCCTCAGCGCTGGACTATAAGAGGCTTTGAGAGACGGGCTTAGGACCTAGCAAGGACACCTCTCTCTGACTCTCCATCTTTACGTTACCCTGTCTCTCCCTGTCTGTCTGTCTGATTCTTTTCATTTATCAACACTCTTAAATGTCACCAGACCCGTTTATCATTAGTGGGAATGGAGGTAAGATGCTAAATATAGTATTTATAATTTGATTTATTTTTGTATATTTAGCTTTGTTTTTGTGATGAAGTTAAATATTAATGGGTGAAGTACAATAAAAAACTACTTTGGAAGCACAATGTGGATGCACTGAAAGCAATTTTTATGTCCATAAAATTTAATTTTGTAAGGATGTCATTCAGTTCAAACCATGTATTGGGTTTATAATGTTTTTTTGTGTAATGTCTGTTTTAAATGTTTTCTGACGTTTAAATAATTTCTCTACTGTTTGATGAAATATTTCTGTAGAACAGTAGTTGCATCACATGTTGAGCTACTGTGCTTTAGTGTGAGGTGTTTATCAGCTAATGTGTTTACTTGTAATTTTTGACGAAGTGAGTCTGATGGAAGTACTCTTTTTCCCCTTTCTACTTCTTGTTTAAGTTATTGACAAAGTATGACAGTATGACAAAATTGATAAAGTATAACGGAGGTCACACATAATATCACACTCATAATACACACTTGTGCATGAGCATACACACGTATTTATGTGGCAACACATCAGATCATCCTTAGTTGATAATTTGCTGTTGAGTTGTTGAGAGGTTATCTATTAAGATTATTCTAGGTAAATTATCCAGCTTCTGTGTCAGCATCTTCTTACCGTTAGCAGATGTAAGCAGAATAATTAACCAATGTTTTGAGGTAGAAAAAAGTCGCATTTCCACCCCATGAACTTTCCCCAGGGACTAAGGAACTGTGTGTGTCCACTGCAGGGACCAGGGTCTAAATTACAGACATTGGCTGTTTTCGAAACCGCCTGCTATACTATTAGTACATACTGATTTGGCCAAAATGTAGCATGTAGTATGCAAACAAAAGCAAAATCTGCAGTATGCCAGAAATACCCGGATGTCGTATTGATTCAGAAAAAATCTGTAGTATGCATCGGACCAGTCTACCTTGCCAACTGTATCCCACAATGCAAAGCGGTGGAACGGTCACCATTGTTTGTTTTGTTTTTTTGTTTGTTTTTCAACTTTATTTACACGGTCACCAATGGCAGACAGCAACACTACCGCATCAGTGGTTGACAGGGAGGAATATAAATAAAGTACCACTTATAACATTATTTTCTAATTTAATTGTGCAAGCAGAAATTGTGACAAGGCTACAGTTGTTACTTTTTGTTTTCAGAGCTTAAGAGGATGCTATTGCGGTGGTTTGCCGTTAGCTGTACTATTGTTTACTTCCGCTTTTCAAAACCGGAAGCCAGCTAAGCTTGGCCTAGCATACTGCAAAATAAATCGATTTAACAGTTTCATACTGCATACTACCAGTGAACGCAGTATGTAGTAGATACTGCATACTGCGTTCGTCTGTAGTATGTAGCAGGAGGTTTCAAAAACAGCCTAAATTTTACCCCCCAAAAAAGTCCCTGCTCGGTGGTGGTACTTTCCAAAAGTACAGGAACTTTGGGGGTGGGGCTTGCAGCGCTGAACATTTGTGATTGGTGGAGTACTCACAGCATTTTATTTCAGCCACCATTTTTAAAAATCTGCAGCAAGCCAGTTTTTTTTGTTCATTATGCTTCGACACAATGGCGTTACAGAAGAAAGCATATGACAGATGGACGGAGTCCAGGCCTTATTGAGCATTATTGCACTCCTCCATGCTCATTGTCGCACAAATAATGATGCCTGTCTGTTGCTTTATATGGGCTCATCGTTGTCGTTGTATAGTTGCGCGCAAAAATGACGTGTAAAAACAGTTGTCACTTTTCCATACATCAGAGGACTAATTTGCCTAATCTTTGCGGACGCAGACAACATAGGGCTGAAGGAACCTTTTAGTTCCTTGAAAAGTAGTTTCTGGAACTAAAAGTTCCAGATAATTTGGGTGGAAACGCAGCTAATTTGTAAATGGCTGTCAAGTTATATCCGACATGAAAGGAGTAGTTGCCCTGTTTTATGTCAATACACAATAAAAATGGTCTGTTCTTATCAGCATTAAGCAGCATCAGTTCACACTCCTGGGCAATATGAAAAAACTTTGCTTGGAAAGTGTTCATGCTTTAATCTGCAATGATGAGTCAAATATGCATTTATAAAGTGGTTGTTATGTGTTTTGCAATAGAAATGGGGATATTATGTCTCAAATTGCACTAATTAGTCAAATTAAATTTTGTGACCCAACAGCTAGAGCTGCTCAGTTTATTTTTTAATGTTTGTGTTAATGAAAGCTGTGATCTGTATTTGTGCTTGCTGGAGCAGAGAGTGATTCTTATGGTTCATCACGTGTGTGTGTGTGTGTGTGTGTGTGTGTGTGAGTGTGAGTGATTTGAGGTTTTATTGGATGTGTGTGTACACGAGTGCTTGTGTGCAACTACTGATGTAGATTGTGTTGGTAATTAGAATAGTTTGAATCCCAGCATGCTGTAGGAAGCTGAATTCAATTCTATCAGCTCCACTGTGGTGTTGTGCACAGGAGACAGCAGGACTGATTTAATATCCATGTCTGTGTGTGTGTGTGTGTGTGTGTGTGTGTGTTTGCCTGCGCTGGCATCAACATGTGGCAAAAAATAAACATATTAGGCAACAGCAAATGACACAATGACAGATCTCACACTGTCAATTGTCGAGACATCAAAATTCTACTGCTGTGACGTCTTTAATGTGAGGATCACATTTTTGTCAAGAAAAAAAATAGGCATGGGGGGACTAAATTTTTATAGCTAGTGTCACTGAGTCATCCATTCAGATCAACAAGTCCTCATACCTAAACGACAGAATAGGTCGTTTGTCAATGACTCCTAAAACAACTTAGGTGTACCATACCTTTATCACCATGGTAACAATAATAAACACGTGGTTAATGTTGTGAAATGGTCTTAGTTTGGTTAGGTTCAGGCACCAAAACTACTTGGTTAGGTTTAGGACAAGATCATGGTTTGGGTTAAAATATTAGTGACGTAAGTTAAGTTACGTCACATGACTTACTAACGTAACTAAAATAAGTCAGCGTTGACTTTTGGTTTCACACGGGACACAAACGGTGGTCTCCTGGGTGAAAGTCCTGTGTTGGACTCATCCATCCATCCATCCACCCTGACCTCCTCTTTATGTGGACTTTGTCGCTCTTTATACTACCTCACTTCACTTCTGCATTTGCTCTCGTCATAATTACTATGGCCACTAGAGGTTGCTGCCTAAAAATAAACTTAAATATGGGTCGTAATAAGCTGCTTGCACAGACGACCTATATGGTCGTATTTTTAGGGAGGACAGTCTCATTCAGATTTCTATGCGTCATTTATTCATGCAACTATTAAAAGCTTTAGTGCCTTATTAAAACTGATTGGTTCATAATAATATGTTTATTCTCTCTCTCTTTGCCCTCCATAGGATGCCATTACTCAACATCAGTATGAAGCACTCTGTCCAACCCGTACAACCTTGTACAGATAGGTAAACCAAACCACCTGAAGAGCCTTAACAAATATTCAGCACTGTGGACACATGGAATACGCAACACAAGCCAAGAATAGATATATTTCAGAGACAAACCTGACAAAGCCCTGACCACAACGAATTCACCTCGAGCCTCAGCTGATTCACATTTCCTTTTTCTACGCTGTGGTTGTGAATATCATCACTATCACCGGTTCAAAGACCTCCCACGCCTACCCTCCTTCTGTGCCACAGGATCCTCACAGTGCCCCTCAGAGGGGAGATGCCAGTCTTGCTTAATGCCGACGCCTCCTTCAGCTCCAAGCAGGAGCTCCTGGACCTGCAGGACTGCCCTCTCAGTGGGGGTCCCTCTCTGGACACCCCCAGCCCCGTGGACTCCCAGACAGGTAGCCCAATAGGCTCAGGCCCGAGAAGCCCTGGCATCCCCGGAGATGATGGCCCTGTTCGGCCCCACATTTTCACTGGGGCTTCCACACTCCCAGGTCAGCTATATGGGGTGGAAACAAGACCCCTTGCAGAGACTCCCATGGGGTTAAAGTTGATCTCCACTGACTCGGATCAGCTATGTGGCTGGGGGGCTCTGACGCCCAAAGCTATCCAAGCTTTCAACACCCCTCGTTGGGTGCTGTTCTTCCTTTGTGTGGCCTCTTTTCTCCAGGGGATGATAATCAATGGCTTCATTAACACAGTTATCACCTCCATTGAGAGGCGTTTCGACCTGCGCAGCTATCAGGCCGGCCTCATCGCCAGCTCCTACGACATCGCCGCCTGTGTCTGCCTGGCTTTCGTCAGCTACTTCGGCGGGACAGGACACAAGCCTCGCTGGCTGGGATGGGGGGTGCTGATCATGGCCCTTGGTTCTCTGGTGTTTGCCTTGCCTCACTTCACCACACCCCCCTACCAGGTCAGTCTGCCCGAGCGAACAGGAATGTGCTCTGCCAACCGTACCAGCCCATGCCAGGACAAGGAGGGCGGAGGATTGTCCAGCTATCGTTTTGTATTCATGCTGGGCCAGTTTCTACATGGTGTGGGTGCTACGCCTCTCTACACATTAGGAGTCACATATCTGGATGAGAACGTCAAGTCCAACTTTGCCCCTGTTTATATTGGTGAGTCATATCAGTAATTCATTTAGTGCAGCGCGTTGTTGTTGGGTCTTACTTTGTACCAAATTGTTTGAAGTAGCAATCAGCTGTAATGACTTTGTTATCATGTTGCTAAAATAATTATCATCTCTTCCTGATCAGCCACTTTTCTTTGCATTTGTGTGTAAGTTCATGTTACATGTGTTTGCACATTGATTTGTATGTTTCTGTCACAAAATGTGATGCAGATTTGACATATTGACCTTGGGCTGACCAATTAATAGTTTTAAAACAAAAATTGTGATTTAAAAGAATGCGATTTTCAAATTGCAAGAGCTGAGATCTTAATTATAACTTGCGTATATAACAGTGTCTTAACAAGATGACTGTTGACAAAAACAGTGTGCTGCATCTTTTTACGGTACAAAAACACTCGAGATAAATGATCTAGGTCAGGGGATTTCAAAGTCTGAGACTGTGGGCCTCCCCTCAGACAAAGCTTGGGAAAAGGTGCCCCCTCACCCCCTCTTAGTTTACTTGCTTAGTTTTGCTCAATTCCTGGATGCCTGTGGGATCATGGTTATGTTATTTGATCCCAAAACTCAACAATTGAGCCAAGATAGCCTAATATTGCTGTTTGACACAACTTCAGACTACAATGAATACATAATAAAAGGTCTGTTCTAACTTAGGCATTTATTGGTTTCTGACTCTGGGAAAGTGGGAAAAACTGTTCCCCCAAAACTACTGTATCTCTGAATTATCTTTTACCAAATCACACACATTTAGGCTCTTCTATCTGATCTCCTTTTGATAACTAATGTCATATTTTTTCAGTTCCATTCACTGAGCCTCCCCTGAAACTGTTTGGAGCCTCCCTGGGGAGGCCCGCCTCCCACTTTGAAAACCTCTGATCTAGGTGATCACCTTGACCACAACTACAGGCCTGGAGTTTATTTCATAAAAATTGCTATATTGATCTGGTAAAATCGCAATTAGATATTTTCCTCCTACAGTGACACTCACATTAGCTTTGCTAAACAAACTGCTCCATTGAACCGTGGCCATAGGTTTTGACTATTTTACCTCATTTCTTACCATTCTCAGCACACTGCTGAGACACTAACAACTGAAGTTTAGATCATACAGTTAGAAGGCTATAGGCCATGGTTGTGTGGACCTTCAGAGGAAAGCTGTGTGCTTAGCAAGTTCAGTCTCAGCTCATATTAGCAGCAGGGCTATGATGTGGGGACACAGATTTTTCTGTCTCTGAATGTTTGAAATTGCTTTGATTGCACAGAATAATGAGAACACATAATGCAAATAGCAGACCTTGAATAATTCCCACCTGCATCTTTTTGCAGTAATTGCATGTCTGTTGCAGACGCAGGCTAAAATATGTCGGCTGTTTGCATGAACGTAAATGTAGATTTGTGTTTGAACATCAGCATGTAAATGCCAACACGTCTGTTACAAAGTGTGAGTTGACACATTGACCCGTAATCTAACTGTTACAATACTGGTTGTCTCACCAGCTATCTCCCACTTTGAATCACACTCTTTCCCTCTTTTTTTTTTGATTGTTTCCAAGTGTTTTATGTTGTGAATTGGTTGAATGTGTGCCACTGCTGTGACACTTTCCCTCTGGGATGAAATAGTCTCCCTAATGCCACAATAATCTGATGACTCCAATTAGCAGCAACCATCAAGGCGACAATCGGAGGAATTGTTGTTACTTCTATAACTGAGAATTGGATACAGATGAAAGAGCTTATTGGGTGGAAATAACCAAATGTGCCTTGTGTGCATACACACACACACACACAGGCATTCAGTCAGTAAAGCTGTAATTTTGACCGTCTCAGGCTCCTATCACCACCCATCATTAACTCATTCACATTCATTCAGCATTCACTCTGGACACTCTGGACATCATCAGTACAAAAGGTCCCTAAATTGTGTCTTGTCCCCTTTTCCCATTTCAAATAGCAGCAGAGCACAGTGTAACCCACTTACCAAAACACACAAACACACATACAGTCTCTCACTTCAAGCTCAGTGAAGAACAATGGGGCCCTTTTAACCTGTAGGACAGGAAGAGGTAAGTAGGAAACAGGAAGTAGACAGTCACTCTACTGACACACCCATGGCCTGGTTCAGTGTCTGTGTTCTCGCTCTCTCTCCCCAGGGATCTTCTATACAGCGGCCATTGTGGGTCCGGCAGCAGGCTACCTGCTGGGAGGATACTTCCTCAACATTTACACCGAGATCCACCTGACGTGAGTCTGCTTTGGATGGCAGAATGTACTAGAATAGAACAGACTAGAGTATAACAGACTCAAAGTATGTAGAATAGAATAGAGTATAATAGAAATTTCACACCACAGGATGTAGTGGACTAGCATTAAGAGGTCAATATCAGTAAATGTCAAGTGAAATTTAGTGTGTGTGTGTGTTTGTGTGTTGTCACAGGACAGAGATGACTCCAGAGAACCCTCTATGGGTCGGGGCTTGGTGGATCGGCTTCCTAGCAGGAGGAGCAGCGGCTCTACTGATAGCATTCCCCATCCTGGGCTACCCACGACAGCTACCGGGTACCACTCCTGACCACTGCGCACATACACACACAGTAATTGGTATGGGAAGGGCAAATGTCATGCACAGTCTCACTTACTCTCACTTACTCTGCAGGCTCTCAGGAGTACGTGGCCATGCGGGTGTCTGAGGCCCACCAGCTTAAGGACGGAAGCCACACAACAGCCTCAGACCCTCAGTTTGGCAAATCGGTCAAAGACATGCCAAGGTAGTGGACTTACTTCCATAAGAGCATAATTACATTAGCATCTAGTGATCTGGTCAGAGCCCTGGATTTTAATAAGGGAAGGATTGTTTTAACAGAAACTGGTGTTTCGTCTGTTTTAAGGTAACACAAAGCTCACACTGTTATTGTGTGTTCATGGCTGTTTCATGAATATTGGAAAAGTCAGTCAGGCTCTATGATCAATGCATTGGTAATATGTGTTTTTGGATTTTCAATTTTTGACTCGGTGCCAGCTGCTAGAGGCGCAGACTGATGACTTTGAGATATTACAAGCATAACAATGTGATGCATCTTCCATCCAGATGAAAAAAAAATCACCAAGTGTCTTTTCATGATCCCTGTAGCTGATAAGTGACTACTAATTGACCTAGTTTCATATGAGTGAAGCATGGCCTGCACGTGTCAGTGTCTGGTATATTTTAATAGTAAACAGCAGAAGGTTCATACTGTACATGCTAACGTTACTAATATCCTGCACTTAACATGTGCTGGCAAACAGCAGGAATTTCATATATATATATATTTTTTGTTGTTGTTGTTGTTTTTTTAATGCTAATGTTACTAGAGTTAAGGGGGTTTCTGTGCTTTTAGCCCGTGCTCCTCGGTGATGGTCTGGGACACACATTTCTCCTTTGTATAGTCTTTGTTAGCAGTGTTACTGCTATTAGCAGCCATTTCTCACTGGAATTCCATGCGTTATGTTAGCTAGTCAGAGTTTGTTTGCAACTTTTGATCCACTTGTTCCTCTCCTACGGGCCTGTCTCATGAAATAGATTTTTCAGTTCTAAGCTAGCCAGAGCCGACAGATGCCTATCAATGTGAGACGTGCAGTAAAAAGTTTTGGAAATGCAAGGACGAGTGCCAAATAGAAACTCACCTCTAAAAAGTATTAAACACTGAGTAACTCTTTAGTAATAACCTGGTTCTAGCAAGTTTGTCCATTTCTAAATACTGAAAATGTCCATATATAAGCCAACATGACATTGTGTTTTCTACCCCCCTGCTGCATGCATTAAGTGTGCAGACAGGCAACAATTGTTCTTTTCTGATAACTTGGTAGCAACAATCCTTCCATCAACAGATTCAAATATAAAAGGAAATAAATGTCACATTCCCAGACAAGCTCTGTTTAGACAGGCATGTTATGACTGCAGAGCTTTGTGACAGTCCTGCCTCTGCTCTCAGTTCGCGACTTTGTTTACTACGAGCTCAGCAACCACAGTGTGATGTGTGAACGCGGATCACACTTTGCATGCTGAATGTGCCCCGTTGTGTTCTGACAGAGCCCAGCCTACACCCCCTCGGCCGCTCTTCTCTCCCTCAACACTGATTATCGGTGATTCCATAACTAGGAATGCTTCTTCAATGCATCCACACATCCCCGGTGCCACAGCCTCTGACATTCGAAAAAAGCTCCAGGATTTACTGCCTCCATCAGAAGAGTAATAGTCCACGTGGGAACAAACGACACAGCTCTTCAACAGTCTGAGTTGACCAAATCTGATTTTAACCATCTTTTTAACGTCCTAAAGCACTGTGGAAAGTCTGTTTTTATCTCAGGGCCCATTCCCACAGTAGGCCGCGGTACTGGTCGCTTTAGCAGACTCTTAAGTCTTCATACTTGGCTGCAGTCCGCTTGTAGAGCCCACAATGTGGGTTTTATTGACAATTGTAACCTGTTCTGGAATCGTCTGTCTCTTTTTAATAGGAACGGTATCCACCCAGACATATCAGGTACTCGGATGCTGTCCGCTAATATACAACACATGGTGCTGTCTCATCCACGTGATTGACTGTTTACATCTCACTCATACCCATCTGAAACCCACTCTTCTTCTTCTGTGGTTCCACCTCAATCTACTGACCTGGGTATTAGCACCCCCTATTGTTCTTCCTTGTCCCCAACAACTTCACCGGTTAAGACTGTTGTAACAAATAGGGCTCCTCGTCCACTTTGCACCGCTAAGCAGATTAGCAAAAACAATCTTCAGTACATCATCTGTACCACTGTCCCACCAACAGCCACTGCCTCTCCATCAATTACAGCTCCCAGCACAATTATACTGAAAATGGCACTTTTTAATGTGAGATCGCTTACCACTAAAACTTTTATCCTGAATGATTTTATTTTATCTGCCAACTTAGATATCATGTTTTTAACTGAATCTTGGATACAAACTAAGGATCACTACCAGCTTGTTGAACTGTGTCCTCCACAATATGACTGTTTTAGCAAACCCAGGAACAGTGGTCGCGGTGGTGGCCTTGTGAGTGTTTTTAGGAAGTGTCTCAAATGCCATCAGTTACCATGTAGCGAATTTTCTTCTTTTGAAGTTCTCCTGTTTAAACTAGATGGTCTTTACCCAATCTTATTTGCCTTAATCTATCGTCCCCCAAAATCTATCAGCAGCTTTTTAGTAGAACTTATTATCAACACTTGTTTTAAAATATGATAGAATTGTTCTTTGTGGTGATTTTAATATTCATGTTGATGACTCCTCAAACATCCATGCTGCCGATTTTTTAAACATCACTACATCTTTTAACCTTAAACAGTACGTTTGTGGACGGACACATAATCGTGGCCATACCTTGGACCTGGTTTTTACCCTGGGTGTGAGAGTTCCCGCCGTGGAATTAAAAGACATGAGTGTGTCTGACCATAAATGCATAGTTTTTACCTGTGAAACAGATAGCATTACCACTGTCCAATCCCACTCTACATGCTCTCACATTTTTAATGAACAAAGTGTCTCAAGGTTCTGTACACTTTTTAATTATCATAGCCCAGTTCTGTCTGAACACTATCTCACCAACGAATTGACGGACTGTTTTAACTCTGTCTGCGCATCCATAGTGAATAAGATTGCTCCTCTTAAAGTCAGGTCAAAACCTACAAAAAAGCAGCCAGCCTTGGATAAACCAAAGCATTCGTAACTGTAAGTCTGAGCGTAGGAAAGCAGAGCGGAGATGGAAGAAATCCGGTCTCCAAGTACATTATAATGCTATGAAAGAGCTATTACTCAACTACAATAACATGGTAAAGAATGCAAGAGCACAATATTTCTCTCAACTTATCTCTGCCCATCAGCATAACCCCAGACTACTATTTAAGACCGTTGATCAGCTGGTAAATCTGACCCCTCCCTGTGCCCCAGCGGAAAGTGACGCTGATTGTGAAAAATGTTTAATTTACTTCATTGATAAAGTAGAGTCCATCAGAGCTTCTGTTACCCGGCACATACTCTAAAATCCACCACCCACTACAGAACACTTTAAATCATTTTACTCCTATGTCTTTGTCTGAGCTTTTAGAAATAACTTTGCATATGAAAATGTCCTCCAGTCCAGTTGATGTAATACCAACAAAATTTCTTCTGAAAATCATTGAATCTATCGGGCCCTGTCTGTTGTCAGTTTTTAACAGTTCTTTATCTTATGGTTGTGTCCCAGATTATTTTAAAACCGCATGTGTACAACCTCTTTTAAAAAAGCCTGGGCTGGATCCTGCCCTACCTCAAAACTACAGACCGATCTCAAAACTACCTTTTATATCAAAAATTTTAGAGAAATATGTGTCCAAGCAATTGCTTTTAACAGCAGAAAACAATAACATTTTTGAAAAATTCCAATCCGGTTTTTGCAAGCATCATAGCACTGAGACCGCCCTGCTCAGGGTGACTAATGACCTTTTAATGGCCGCTGATAATGGGATGTGCTCAGTCCTTGTTCTTCTGGACCTTAGCGCTGCCTTTGATACAGTCGATCACACCATTCTATTAGACAGGCTGAGGCACTGGGTAGGAATATCTGGAACAGCCCTAAAATGGTTCTCTTCATACCTGTTAAACAGGAGGTTCTATGTCTCCATTAATAACCACATGTCATCTTTTGCTCCTGTCAAGTATGGTGTCCCTCAGGGGTCAGTGTTAGGACAAATTTTATTTTCTCTGTACATACTTCCCTTGGGACATATTATCCAGAGACATGGTGTTTCCTTCCATTGCTATGCCGATGACACGCAGATCTACCTGCCCGTTAGAGCCACTGATCCTGTTCAATACATGACTGCCTATGCGATATCAAAAACTGGATGTCACAAAATTTTCTGCAGCTTAACTCCAGCAAAACAGAGATTGTTGTAATTGGCCCCCTCAACTTCTCTCAAACAAATCCTGCCATCAGCTGGTTCCCTGTTGGGACACATCAAGCCTGTTGCAAAGAATCTTGGCGTTTGGTTTGACAGTAACTTAAGCTTTGAGCAGCACACAACAAAACTTGTGCAGTCCTGTTATTATCATCTTAGAAATATTGCCAAAATACGATCAATTCTATCTTTTAATGACACAGAGACCATTTTACATGCCTTCATCTCCTCACGTCTAGACTACTGCAACAGCCTTTTCACCTGCCTCAACCAAAAATCTATTAATCGGCTCCAGACTGTACAGAACTCAGCTGCCAGGCTTTTAACGAGATCCAAGAGAAGTGACCACATCACGCCTGTTTTAGCCTCCTTGCATTGACTCCCAGTATGTTTTAGAATAGATTTTAAGATTTTACTGTTGACTTTTAAGGCTCTTCATGGCCTCTCTCCATTCTACAAATCTGACCTCCTAGTTGCATATAAGCCAGTACGTAGCCTGAGATCCTCGGGCAGAGGTCTTTTATCTGTTCCCGAAGCACGGCTGAAAACTAGAGGCGACAGAGCATTTGCAGTCAGAGCCCCAAAGCTCTGCAACGAGCTGCCTGATGAAATCAGGTCAGCAGAATCAGTGACCTCTTTTAAATCTTTTCTTAAAACATACTATTATCGGAGAGCTTTTCCTAATTTTTCTTGATTTTATTGACTACACTTTTTGCTGGTTTTATTAGTTTTTCTTGTTTTATTTGTTTTTATTTGTTTTTATTTTATTTGTTATTAATTTATTGTAAAATGTTATGATCTGCTTGTTGTGAAGTTGCTGCCTTGTGTGAAGTACTTTGTAAAGTGGTTTTAGAAAAGTGCTCTATAAATAAAGATTATTATTATATTATTATTATTATTATCTCTGTAGCACTGGGGATTACACAGAGTAAGGCGATAATCACGGCATATTATATAACATGACGATATATCTTTGGATCTCGTATAGTGTTTATCTGTATTAGGAACATCTCCAGGCTGTTGGTGTTGATTAGAGCGGCCTGGTTTAATTAAAAAAGAAGCTAAAGTTTATTCAGTTAGTTGCACACACTTACTCTCTTTTCTCTTTCTCTCTCCAGGTCTGTGCTGCTCCTCTTAAAGAATCCCACCTTCCTGTTCCTGTGCTTGGCTGGGGCTACGGAGGCCACCCTCATCGCTGGCATGTCCACCTTTGGTCCAAAGTTCTTGGAGTCACAGTTCAGTCTTAGCGCATCAGAGGCTGCCACATGGTTCGGTGAGTGGAGGTGAAATCAAGTCCAGAGCAAATCCATATGGTTGATCAAAAGTATTTCAAATTTCTTTTTATAATCTTTTATTTCAAATCCATGGTTCTAACTGTAAACTACCATGACAGACCTTAGCTATTTTGACTCTGAATTGTTCCTTTTGAGATGCTGGAGATAATAAATGTCTATAATCCAACACTTTTCACTTTATTGCCATTGACCTTATATATACCAGCAACACGGAAGAGCTTCTCTGTGATATTTTATCATTTATCATTTAACTACACCAGATGTAGGAATTTGTCCCATAGTGTAGGTTGACATCTGCATTCCCAGAATGCTTTTCAGCAATTTTTAGAAAATAAACTGTTGTTGCATTCAGCTGTGGGCTTTTGGTCATGTAGTAATAGCAGGAGCAAAGTAGTGACATTTTTTTTTTTCAGTCCAGAAAAAGTTGACATGGAAAAAGTGACATGTTTGTAAATTCAACCCCTGTATGGGGGTCTGGGGGCATCCACCCCCTGAAGAATTTCTTTGTGATTTTTAACATGTGAACGAAGCATTCTGGTGCATTCTGAGAAGAAAATAAAGGGAAAAGACAACATGAGGGCATGAGAGCCCTTGTTGCTGTAATTGATTTCTTTTGTGCAGAGGCTGCATTTTGCACACCCCGCTTTATCAGTTTTTTTACTGAAAAATACTGTGACAGCAGGAAGCTGTGCTGGACTCCCTTCACCTCTGTTTTCGCCTCAACCTTTAGCCAGGCCCATCTCCATCTGCACCTCAGCCCTGAGTCAAGCTGCACTACATAAATAGCGTCTTCCTCTTTAAACTCTCTCATTCTGAAAAATAATTGTCTAGATATTATCAGCTGGCTTCATGGCCTCCTTTTTCATTATCATAAAAGTTTGTTAAGGCTAACCCCAACTGCATCCGTCAAGGTTAAATGATCCGCCGGAGCCGGTGTTTCCTTACATTTTCGTTTTTATTTCCCTCGTAACTTACGACAATGACGCACATTAAAATCGGATAACAATACGGATGCAGTGGGAGTTAGCCTCAACAAACTTTTGATTCTGAACTGTAACGTTGTAATCATAGACTGTATGGTTGTAATACACAATTTACGGAAGTTAACGTTAGCTGACGTGCTAACAAGCTGGCAAGCTTTCCATTATAAAACAGGTTGGGAAAGATTTGATGGGGTAATGTTAGGAAAGAATGATCATGACACACGTCAACTTGATTTGGCAAGTTAATGTTACTTTAGCAACTAGTTACCTAACGTTAAGTTAGTTAAACAGCATATTAGGTCGTTGGCAGCAAATGAGACTAACCTCAAAACTAATGTCCATTGTAGTAGTACCACGAAGTCTTTATATATCCATAGAAAAGAAGACGATGCAGTTATCTTGATTCTGATTGGCCAAAGGACTCGAAACGTCTCACCAAAGATGTTCTATTGAGAAGAAGATCGCGACGTGACAACAGCTTTCTGAAACGTCTCTGTTCTCACTCCAGTCTATGGGAAATTGCACTGGCCACTTGACCCCCCTCCTCCCCCTAAAAAACACTCTTCGGATCTACACAATTCACGTGAATGACATATTTTGATTCAAAATGGCAAATTTCGCCGAAAAGCGACTAGTTTGCAGGTATGTTATTGATTCTGAGAGACGGACATTAAAAGAGACTTCATGTTTTAGTGTTTCACTGTCATTAAACAATGAATTTATCTCTAACTGGCCAAACCTTGGCAATCTTTCATGAGATACAGTATCTTGAATGCAATGTGAGAATTTTGCCCCGAGTGCGGCGCAGCAGGAAAGCTAATGCAGTGTCCACAATGAAAAGAGTGTGCTCAGTAAATTCATAAAAATTGACCTTAGATTTTGATACATCATGTCTACAAGTAGAGATTTTGACCTGATGGTGGTGCTTGGAGAAAGGTCAGGGTTCACCAAAAATATTAGGATTCATTGTTTGGAGGCACTGAATATTATCAGAAAATTCCATGAAAATCTGTTCACTGCAAGACTTCCTATCACTGTTTCTTTTAAGGTGCATTTTCATTTTAGGGCCTTAGAGTGGAGCTGCATACATATTTATTCTATTCTTCTCCCCCTTCCAGGATACATGGTGGTACCAGCAGGAGGTGGTGGCACCTTCCTGGGTGGCTACATTGTGAAGAGAATGAACCTGCGCTGTCGAGGCATCATCCGTTTCTGCATGATGTGTGCGATGGTCAGTCTGCTCGCCATCTTCATCTTTCTCATCCACTGCCCCAACGTGCCCATGGCTGGTGTCACAGCACCATACCAGGCGGGTCTGATGGAGAAACACCAACTGGGCCAGTACAAACACCTGTATGACAAGCCCAGCAAGCTGCGCCTTAGAAACAGGTGGGCAGTCTTTATGTTAATGTTGATTTAGTTTTAGTCTTCTGACTAAAATGTATATTCGTTTTAGTCACATATTGTTCATTTGTTTCATTTGTTAATTTTATTTTTTTTTAACTATTTTATTTTATCAGTGAAAGTCTCACTTTCTCCATGATTGTTTAACTTTTTAAGAAATAAAAGCTTACAGGTATTGTCTCGTATATCGCTAAGTTAGTGGAAAAGGCATGGTTTATCTGTTAATGCTAGACTTTATAATACTTTGCCCACATAGTGCCCACGCTCTGTAGTAACTAAAACAATGTTCACCGTCTGCGTTTTGCTTGAGACGAGCAGCTTAAACACTGGAAAAGATGCAATAATATTCCTTTAGCTAACTTCTGGGGAAAGATTTAGTTATTTGAATTTATCTCTTGAAGTTATCTCTCTCCATTGTATTCTCTGTCTCTGTTTGTTTGTGTCTGTCTTCCTTCTTTCTCCCTCCCTCTTTTTCTCCACACATTTCTTCCTCCCTCTGTCGCTGTCATTTCTGTCCCTCCTTTCCCTCATGTCTGCAGCTCTTCGTTAGAGGAGGACCTGACAGTGGGCTGTAATGCAGGCTGTAGTTGCGTCAGAGAGCTGTACAACCCTGTGTGTGGGGCAGATGGTGTTATGTATTACTCCCCCTGCCACGCTGGCTGCAGCTCCATCAACCACACCGATCGCTCCACAGGCAAACAGGTACAGTCCTGTCATTTTACTCTGACTAGAGGGAAATTAGACTTTATTTTCTGGGATCTGAGGGCGTTTGGGCACTTAATTCAAAGCAAGAGCATTGGAGGAAGAAAGCAAAAGCTGTATGCCCGTTAATACAAGTGACAGCATTTCTTCCCAATATTTCCTGAAGCATTCCCTCATACAGAAATGTGTATTGGTTTCTTTAAGCATTATTTCAAGCTGAAAACATACCCTTTCCTCTGTATCTCAAGAGATGTTGTAAACCTCCCAGCATAGGGTATTAACAAGCAGTAGTGCCTTCGAATGAACTCAGTGCAGTTATAGTAATTTACATTATCAGTGTAAGTATAAAATGTGAAAATGCTAAATTTTGCAGCAGAGGCACTCATTGTATTGCAGTGAGGCATTTCAAAGCAAAATAAATTTTAATACAGTTCAAACAAAGCAACTGTTCTTTCCAAATGATAAATACACATTTTATAGCAAAGAGAATAGTCTTACACATACAACTTATAAGATATTATAATTAAATAACATTTTAATGTTATTCAGCTTTACTCATCAGAAACACATAGCCTAGTTTGCCAATGAGTGCATTAAGATGCACACTAGTGTCATTCTTATATCCTGTCCTTGTTATAAACATATTTGGGATATAATATGAAACAAGAAATCTGGTTATTCGTATCCCTGTAGGATTCTAAAATCATTCCTTTCTGTCCATGTGTTATATTATGATCCAGTATTTATTTGAATTCAGTGCACACTTAGCCTACAATATGCCTACATTAAAATTAGTAAAGCAGTTTAGATATGTTGGGCAGCTGAATAGCTCTGCATTAAAAAAAATCACAACTTTCCTTTGATGGTTTCCTATAATATTTTGTATAGTATAGTGTTTTGTATATTTATAGAGGGCAAGTGGGTGTTTTTGACAGTTGTCATCTCATTTAATTAAACATGTAATCATTTAATGATTAATTTAATCAAAAATACTTAGATTGGCTCTGATCTCGAGCCTGTAGATCAGCTCAGGACATCCTTACTTTTACTTTAATTTCAGGGTGTAGACCATTTCAACTTTTCTTTATTAACTGAAACTACCATGTGACTCGAGTTGAGGACACACAGCAGCAGTTTCCCAGCCATGAGTCTTATTGCAAGTTTGATCATATTCACAATATTATGTTTGCATGAAACATAAGTAACCACCTAGTTATTAATGTCCCTGTATACACGATTTTTTCACTGTGAGCAAATGAACCCTGGGTCACAAAATAAGTGGCAGCCAGCAGTTTAAATTACTGATACTGTATGACAGTGAGTGTCTGCCCCCAGCAGAATGTCTCTGCAGTAGCCAGTATAGGCAGGGAGTCTGCCTGCAAACTCTACTACATCAGGTGTTTAGTGCAGTGTTAATGACGTGCATGTACTGGACATCAGTGTGACAGACTTTGAAAAATTGATCTCTCAAAACTTTAACTCAGACTGAAATTTAGGTTTGTGTGTGCAAGGCAAAGAATTCACGAACAGACGATTGAAACTTGATACTTAAACCACAAGTTTCTCTTCTTGTGGTGCAAGTTTGATGAGATTTAGGTAAACCTTGCTGCATAAATTTGCACATTAATGAGTTTTTTCCCCTCAAAACTACTTTAACTCCTTAATTCTTTATGATATGTAGAGAACTGATATTTTTGACTTTTAGATTTATGAGAAAGTATGTCAATTTAATATTTTTATTATATGAACTAGTGACCTCAGTACCATAACTGGTTCAGTATGTTATGTTACAATATATGTCTGTGTTTTTAGGTGTACTCTGGATGTAGCTGTGTGGTGGTGAATGTGTCCTGGGGCGAGGAGGGCTTCGCTCTGGCAGGGAAGTGTGGTAGCTCCTGCCACCACATGCCAGCCTTCCTCTCCTTCCTCTTCATCATCATCTCCTTCACCTTTCTCTGTAGCATCCCAGCACTCACCGCCACGCTCAGGTGGGTGGCCACGGTGAAACCTTAAACCTTTGTTCATTAAACTAATAGTAAAAAATATTTCCTACTCACTGCGTTATTCATACCAATATTACATTACATTTCATTTTTGTTTTATGTTTTTATTATACGTACACAGCTGGTAACTGCCTCTAGAAAAACACTGAAAAACGGTGATAGCTTAGCTTTGCCATGTGCTTTTAGGCTCAGGCTCACTGATACAACCTGTCCTGGGTTTGATCTCTGGCCAATGCAGTGTTTTCAACTTCCAGTTTACAACAATATCATGATTATGGCCCAGTGCTAGAATTTCTGCCAAACTGGAGGCCTGGGTTTAATCTACGGACAATGCAGTGTTTTCAATCAACATTATATTAAAGCAGAAAAAGAATACCTTGCAGTCCTTTCATTTATTGTTACTTCACTTGGATGTTGAAGCCTCACCGTGCAGAATGATGTATGTGTAGACTTTGACACTAGAGTGCTGTCTTCACATTCTCTTTGTCTGAGCTCACCTTAAATCTCAGTTTAACACTTACAAGTGATTTTGTGGCAACACAACTAGTTTGGAGGCCAGTCATTGGTCCAGTATGCAACTTACACAAGTGAGACGCAGAGACTTGAAACCTCCAGTGCACACATAAGTATAAGACAACATGTTTCTAGTAGTTACACTTTTGAAATGAGAAATATTTGCATAAGGAAGAAGGGGTAGGTAATTTTAAGATTTATAAATGAGGTAATTCGGCTTTTTAATTGGAAAAGTCATATCAGAAACAAATTAGTATTCAAAGCAGAGTATTTTATATCCCCAGACATGTCTGGACCAAACAGCATACAGACACAGTTAGAGACTAGCTGGTGAACATAGTGGAGCATTTAGCAGCTAAAGAGCCAGATATTTCCCTCAGGAGTCGGTGGAGGCCAAACAGAGACTAAAAAGAGTCTTGAAATAAATTCTTATGCTGCTCTCTGTTTACAGCTTGTAACCACTGCCCCCAAGTGGCCAAAAAATTAGTAATTGCATGTTTAATATTCTGAGTAGGAGTGTAATCTTATCTACTCTGCTGGCCACTTGAGAAAATCATCAATTATCATTTTTTATATATTTTTGAAGAAGAAAATTATGAAAATGGCGACTGATATCTGGGTTCCTTCAACTATAGCCGTAGGTGAATGAAAAATGTCATTGTATGCTCTAAAAGGGGTACACATCAGTCACCTTCTCTGCTATTTTCAACCCTGTACAAGAAAATTGTGCTGTGAGATTGTTACTACTGTCTTGTAACAACAGCTCAGTAATCATCCCAATAGATGGCAGAGTGCCCGCGACAGCAAGAAGCAGGGAGTCTCATCATAGCACTGTAGCAAACTGTGAGGAACAGACAAAACAAACGCAGCAAAAGGAGCTCAATAAAGTGTCACCATACTGTATATCATAATGAAGTTTGAGATCCAGTATGCTTACATGTCTGACCAACCCTCTGCTGTGTACTGTAGGTGTGTCCCCGACAGCCAGAGATCCTTTGGACTTGGCATCCAGTGGATTGTGGTGCGCACATTTGGTAGGTCCACTATTATTATTATTATAAGTTTACTTTTAACCTCTGAATCACTACCAAAGGGCTTTATTCTCTCCACACAGATGCCTTGATTGTGTCCAATCTGTGTTGCCGTTTCCCCACAGGTGGTATTCCAGGACCCATAGCATTTGGCTCTGTGATTGACATCTCCTGCTTACTGTGGCAGGACCAGTGTGGTGAGCAGGGCTCCTGCTACCTCTATCAGAACTCAGCCATGAGCCAGTACACACTAGTAGCTGGCATCATCTATAAGGTAACACTAATACACATGCACATAGAAACAGGCCTTTTACTGTAGTCTTACATTTAAACTTTAGAATCTACTTTGTTTCATTTTCTCATTTTCTTTGGACCCTCCCCTTGACTTAGAGAAAAAAACAACTGCAGTGCCTAACTCCATGTAAAACCAAAAACTGTTTTTTACACCTCTGTTTGTGTACAGATTAAAAAAAAAAAAAGAGTGACACAATGTGTTAACTCAAAATACACCTAGAGGTGCAGGTAGGTGTATTTTTTAACTTTGGAGAGCCAGGCTTGCCTTTTCTCCTTGCTTTAATCTTCATGCTATGCTAAGCTAATCAACTGCTGGCTCCAGCTTTATTCTTACATGTAGCCCAGTTAAGCATTAGTGCACTAAATTATTTGCTATATTGTGGTCTCATAATATTTAGTTATATCTGGGAGATATAAGGTTTGTAGAGCCAAGATAAATAACATTAAGTTAATCAGAGTTACTCTACCACATTTATTGGTATGAAGAACTCAGGGCCCCATCTACATATAGATGGCAGACGGGCTACACTTAAAGCACAGACATGAGATCATGTGCGATCTTCTAACTCTTGGCAAGAAAGCAAATCAGCGTCTTTCCTAAAATGTCAAACTAGTCCTTTTAAGATGAAACATTTCATTATATACAGTTTTTGGTGCTTATAGTGTATGCTGGCAGACAGCTGCTATACGCCTGTTTGTGAGTTATTTTCTGTGCACGGTTTATCTGGATTTTTGACTTTCCCTCCTCACCACTATCATCTGTCCTCCTCTTTTTCAGGTTTTGGGGACAATCTTTTTCCTGTTAGCCAGCATCCTGTACCAGCCTCCTCCTGAGTCACCTCAAAGCAGCTGTGAGAGCACCGACCACGGAGTAGGAGACATGAGCGACCTGCCTGTCAAAGACCTGCCTGAAGACGGCGTCATCGTCAACCTTCATGCCAGGTTATGACGTCAGAGATCCCCTGACCGCTGAGTCTCCGTCTGACTGTGTGTGTGTGTGTGTGTGTGTGTGTGTGTGTGTGTGTGTGTGAATGAGTGTTTGGGTGGTGATGGGGGGTGCCTCTCTATACCAACAGCCTTCTCTCAGCCATAATGATGCCACCCCCCAACATACACATTTGTGCATGCAAACACATGCAATCACACAAATGGACAAAATGAATACAGACACACCAACAGCTCCAGGATGCCTTCATGCACCATCTCCACACACACAAACAACATTCTGTATTACATGATGACTTCTAACATGCTGCTTTGACTGCATGTGTGTCTGTGTGTATCTGAGTGTTTGAGTTTTTATGTACCAGGAAGCATTTCTACAGATATCTCAATACTATGTTAAATCAGTTCTAATGAGTTTTTAGAATGCAAATCTGATTTCTGTTTCATATTTTATGTCATTTTCCTTCAAAAGACAATGAAACTGCTGAGACCGCTCAGTACGTGGTGTATTATATGCCATGCGTATGAAGCATTTATGATATGGAAGAAAAAGACATTTATATCCATCCTCTCCTTCTGTTCTTTCCCCATCACTGGAAGATAGTTACACTGCTTTATTTTCTAACCACAGATAAAGCCATGGTCTTATATACTGTACAAGATCTCCAGGCCAGTAATAATGAAGCCAAATCATGTTCGTATTATGTCATATTTTAAGCAAGGAGTATCTAAAGGCACTTATATTAATATAATGTGAATGTAGACTATTGGTTACAGTACAGCAGCACAAATATATTTTCAATTAGAAAAGAGCATGTGTATTTTTGATAGCCACCTGGACACATGTCATTGCTTGTAAGTAGCAATACAGAGAAGAAAAAAACACAATGCATTTGAGCTACATGAAATAGATCTATATATACATACACACATACATACACACATACATACATACACACACACACACATACACACACACACACACACACACACACACACACACACACACACACTGGTTTGATTCCTCTGTTTACTAGAGTTTAGCAGAAAGAGCTTTGATGTTTCTCTTCTCTTCTAGAAATCGCATAGCTGCACTTTAAAAAAAACAAAAGCATTAAGAAGCTTGGAAATTATGTGTTGACACAATAAAGGCGTGGTCACACCAGCATTTAAAATGGCAAACTTTTGCAACAAAATCAGTTGTTTCCTATGGAATCACTGCAATCAGTTTGTTCACACGTGGGGGGTAGGGGTGAAGTAAATCTGCGCACATTTTTCACACTGAGTTCAAGTTTGGCGAACTTTGACTTGTGAATTTGCTGCATGACCAATTCAAGCTGTGTCTACAGTGCTGACCTTTGATGGAATGGAGTCCAAAATGGAGGAAGCTATTGTAGCTTGTTAGCTGTGTGGCAACATCAACTTTTATAGAGAGACGAAGTAAAACCAAAACTTTCAGGTCCTGTTTCAGAAGTAAGTAAGTAAGTAAGTAAGTCCCTTTGACATTTGTAATAATGAAAATAACTCATATTTAATAGGATTTCGGTAATATATTACATTTACTATGTCAAGTAACGCGTTACCACCCAAAATTAAGTGTTTGTTTTTTTTAAGAATTCATCCACACTGCGTCACTTCTGCCAGTGTGCCACAAAGAAAAATATCTCCCAAAGAATTTCCTGTTGCCTGTTGTTTTATCAGACTTTGATCCTTCTAGGCTCTTCATTTATTTAAAAAAGGTCTAGGCTATTTAATTGTTCTATATTATCACACTATTGTTAATATAAGCAGGTGATTTTAATACAAAGTGGTAACCACTGCATGTGAATGTATGAATGGGCCAGATCTGACCCATCATTAGGCTATACAATATCACCCACCACTGGATTTGTAATGAACTGCAATGAATGTAAGCTTCTGCGTTTTGATTACCTGCTATGAAACAACATAGTAGTGTAATCAGTAACGCACTACTCTACACAGACAGTAATATAGTGAAGTAACTTATTACTTTCAAATGAAATTAACTAATAATATGTAATATTACATTTTGAAAGTAACTTGCCCAACACTGATGTTAGCTTGGTCACTAACAGGACAACAAGTTCATACAGTTTATTTAGAAGAAGTATTTGTACATTCAACTCCTGTCTCATAACTGTCTGTAAACTATTCCTGTTTTGTGGAGCAGTTTATACTCAGACAAAGGAAGGTTAAATAAAAGTGAATGGTGCAACACAGCTAACAATCTACGAGCGCTTTTTCCATTTTGGGCTCTCCAGCGGTCCATTCCGTCAAAGGTCAGCATTGTGTAGATGGCAAACTGTTGGCGCAAATTTGTCACAGTTCACCAAATTGGAGCTGGCCACGAAAAATTTGCTAAGATTTACCTCACCCACTGTGAGCGAAACAACTGATCAAAGCGATTCCATAGAAATGAAGTGACTTTGCCACAGAGGTTGGCCATTTTAAATGCTGGCGTGACCGTGCCTTTAAGAGGGATATTCTGGGAAGCAGCTTCTAAGTTGGAGCTGCCAATGGCGACGCACAATTGGCATGACATGCAGTATAACAAATCAGCACTGTTATTTGGACCTTATTATCACAGTACTGTAAGTCCACAAATGTGCCAAAGCAGCTTTGCCTAACAACTCTTGTATTTTATTTTTTTATCATTGACCTTATTTATGCAAATAATTGCAAATAATTTATTTATAATATTTCAGCACTCATATTAGTTTTTTTCATTCACGTTGCGATGATAAGGAATGCTGCCCTGGCTCTCCTCCTACTGTGTTTTGTCCACAAAAATTCCTCGTCTTGTCTTTATTGTTTATGTGATAGTGAAACACAAGTTGACAACCTACTGTATGTTACCTATGTTATTGTCATGTACTTTGCTCATGTAAGAATTGACCTTAACCGGCTCCGGCTGATGTTGATGGGTTCGATCTCCACGTGAATGTGTAAATGCAGTCCTCCTAGTTGTGCTTTTCAAATCAATCCCCAAGCTTTGATGAACCACTATGTAAACTGATTTGTATTCTTTTTTATTTTGTTTTTGGTACAGTATGTTTTTTAAAAAAAGGAAACAGGGGACTTATCTTTTTATGGAATGATTCAAAGATGTCAAGTGTTTTCTAATTACAAAAGCTGAACAGCAGATTATTTTCTGTGTCTTGAATCATTTTTTATCGTGTGTGTGTGATCTTCCAGAGAACAGAAAGGGACAAATAACATGAAATAACATGATGCAGGAAAAACAACAAACAAAAAGGAAAAAAAAAATAACAAAAACAAAACCCAAGCATTGTTCAAGGCCACAAAATGTATTTACAATATTTGGTTTCTTTCCTTCCTCCTTCCTTAATTCAAGTGTCGTAACAAGCAGATATGGAATAAATAAACAACATTGTCATACAATTTAGTTTTCATAGCTGATATTTTGGGGGAATTTAAAAAGGGAAAACATTTGATAAAAAGTATTAAAACTGGATGCAGTATTCTATGCTTTTACAGCCATTAACTTTCTCCCTCCCTCCCCTTTTCTGTTGCCTGGATCATTGCCCATTTAAATTGCCCACAATATTGCTTTGTGCACCACCAGCCCAATACAGACTGGATGCAGAGGATGCGTTTCCATGACTACTGTCGAATCACGACCCGTTAAGTTCCACTGTCGCTCCCTGGGATCCTCGCTGACATGTTTTATGAAGCCTGCCTGCGACACACTCACACACAGGCCACTGAACACCACAAGCATCATATTAACAACACACACACACACACACACACACACACACACACACACACACTCGTACTGTGACTCATCAGAAAATAACATAAACAAAAGTAAATATTTGGCTTGAACATGGTGCAAACAGCTGCGATCTTCTACATGAACAATGAAAAGATATATACTCAGTTGTACACTGATGTTTTACTCCATGTGGTAGGCTCATAATCACAAACTCATTTTATATTTTTATTTGATCAAAGCTATGCTATATAGATCCAGGCATTACAAATAATATACTGTACATTGTAAACTATGGGACAATACAATTCTTTCTTTTTACCTCAAATCCTTAAATTCAAATTTGTTTTATTGCACACATTGCCTTCTCTAAAGAAAAAAAAGTTGGAGGCCTTCTCTTGTGATTATGACTTCCATATATCATAGTTATGATGTGCCATCTCATAATTACCAGAAAACAATTTCGTAATTACAAAATCTTCTCTCATAAGTGAGATCTTTTTTAGTAATTATGAGATCCACATTTTTTAAATTATGATAGTAATTATGATAGTAGGTCATGAGATACAATAATATAATACAAATAATATAATTTATTTTCTTTGGCAATACAGCAAACAGTTAACTACACCATACAGGTACATTACTATACTTAATATAAATAAAGAAAAAAAACAAACAGTTGAATTTAATGACGAGAACCATAGGAGATAAAGAGGAGTCACATTTGAAAGCCCTCAGTTTCATACAGTTACAGTTTCATGTGTTGTTATGCTGGGATTGACTCAGTCTGTGACATGCTCTGACACGTTTTGCTGCTTCCATGGCAACGTCAGTAAATATTGAATTTTGGCCTTTGAGTTTGTTGAATGTGTCTTGGATTCGCTCTCTTTCTCTCACACTGACAACCCTCGTACTTTAGGTGGAGCCAAACCACCACTGAATGTGATGTTCGAGAAAGTGATTTTGTACCTCCGAATACAAAAACGGGTTATCTGTGTATATTAAAAGCCATGCTACGCAGTCACTGCAGTGGCAGAAGAAGTACTCGGATACTTCACTGAAGTAAAAGTAACAATAGCACAATGTAAAAATGCCCTTCATTCAAAAAGCTGTTGGAAAAGTACAGCTAAATGTTTTAAAAGTTTAAATCATTTCATTATTAGACTGATTTTACTGATGCATCCATGTGTAAGCAGCATTTTAATGTTGTAGCTGCTTGATGTATACAGGTAGCTAGTTTAGTCCATTGGTTCCCTTCCGGGGGGGTCACAGGATAAATGTTGGGGGTTGGGAGATGATGAATGTGGTAGGAAACTCAGACATCTGAAACATGACAAGGGGCCCCAACCAGACACTGCTTTTTTGTGAGGGGTCACAAGCCAAAAAGGTAAAGAACAATTGGTTTAATCTTTAAAAAGGCACTATATTTCACAAGCTTCTGTAAAATCTTTACCTGAAAAATAACCAGTAACTATATCAGATAATATAAGCAGTCAGTTTAACAGATAAATGTAATGGTGTAAAAAGTACAATAATTCCCTCTGAAATGTAGTGGAGTAAAAGTATGAAAGTAGCATAAAATGGAAATACTCATCGCAAAATTTAAGTCAAGTACAGTACTTAAGTTAATGCATTTATTCACTTTCCACCAGTGGCCACTTGCAAAGTACATGTATGAAATGCATGGACTCAGCTTACTGATATCAGCCATTAAATGCATATTCACCTTCATAATGAGACAAGATAGTCTCATTAGATATAGATTAGATAGATCTTCAAAGGAGATTAAACTTTCTTCAGAACTGTTCAAAGTGTATTGATATGACAATACTGAATGTCTTGAAGGTTGTTCATTGCCATCATAGATGACTCAGTCCAATTGTTTTCATTGTCCAATCCTAACCACTAGGTGGTAGTAAGTCACAATATTTCAGCAGCCACTGTTCTATCAGTGTGTTTGATGTTTGCTGATACTTTATACTGTAACATGTTTGCTCTGACCTTCACATACATATAGTTATGTCAGATGTGCTTTTGCTTTATTGCTCAAGCAAATATAAAAGCTTTTACGATACACTGTAAAATGTTGAAATGCAGGAAAATGGCTGGTTTAATTATTATCCACTATGCACACAATTATTATTCAGCACACAAACAACCTCAATACAATGACCAGTGCTACCTCGTATGCCAAGAAAGATTAAAGGAAATCAAAGGAAAGCAAATATGGGAGAACATTAATACGTATGGCTAGCATAACCCTGGTAACCATGGTAATATTCTGAATATCCTCTTTATTTCCAGTGTATGGACAAGGATAAGGATCTAAAACAGCATGTGGGCATCTGTAGTAGGATCTTGAAGTGGCTGCATTTGAGCTATTCTATGGAGTAAGACATAAGTGACTTGACCTTTTCTCTCTAATGCTATGTGACATTATAGAAAGCAACGTGTATTTTTTTGTCAGTGTGGGCTGTTGTAGCAACACCTACATTGCTGGGTTCACAATCCGTCCCTGTCACTCTGCCTTGATAGTGTTTCTCATGCAAGCAAACACATTCAGCTGTGCGTCTATGGGTGCATTCCATTTAGCTAATTAGGCTTCCTGCCGTCCTCGCTCCTCTGTCCTCCGTCCCGTGACCAGGAATCTGATTCGCCATGATCATGGATGTTCCAATCCCTTAAATGTGTCTCAGAGGAGACAAGGAGAGAGGAGGCTCCCAGAGGAACTTGGAGCGAGGACTCACAGTGGTCTCTCAGAATTTTTTTACCGGACGGCAATAACCCTTTAATATGAAACCGTTTATTGATTGGTCAGTGGCCAGGCTGTTTTGGGAACAGCTTTAGTGTGATATTAATAATACTGCATGATTTGTAAGACTATAGATGAGGAAACAGGCATGATGACACCAATAGCGGCTCTATAGTTATTCATAGTGATTTATAAAATAAAAAATATGACGTGTGTAGAATCTGAATCATGAAAATACTCTCTTCATCGGCCAAAAGGCTTTTCCTTTCTTCTTCTTTTCTTATTTTTGTTCCAAGTGCATCTTGGTTCTTTAAGTTATAGGTTGCAGGTTATCATTATTGGTCCTATCCACCAGCTGATTTGTGTGTTATTAATGAGATGGCTGAATCAAACTGAATGCTTTCACTGACATTAAAAGCGGAGATGTTGGGGTTGATTACGGTCAGCAGTCGCCTCCTCTGCTGCGTGAAATTAGCACATGTAAAAGTGGGAATCACAAGTTTGAAAATTGGTCATGACATCTTTAAGAAAAAAAAGATTAACGTTTTTGTCAGTGATATTCCACTTTTCATAATTATACACACACACACATCATGTGTGTAATTATTAAAAGCATATTTCATGTAGCAGAGGCTTGTGGATGTTTCCTTAGCTGATAAAAGCACAGAACAGTCTTTGTTTTGGTGATTTGCAGCTGAAAAGACTTGTTGCTTTCTATTAAAACTGGTCTAAATTTTGCTGAAAAAGAAAAAGGTGTTTTACATTATGACCTTCATTTTTCATTTGCCATTTCAATGGCATTTTAATGGTAGCGTGTAATAGGTTCTACAGTCCTAAAGTGGTTAAAAAGTTAAATCCTTTCATACATCACAGTGTAACTGCGTGCCAATGCGCTGCTTTAAAAGTGATGTGTCGCTGCAGTAATGACGGCTGGTTCACATCCGTCCTCAACCCGGATTCATCTTTAATATCAGCCTTAAAAGGACAGCAGACTTACAGTGCCTGTAGTCTTTCACAAACTAATTAGGCTATAGATGTATTTAGAACATTTATAGCCGTTTTATTGCAGGATTTACATGATTCTCTGCTTTATATCATAAATTTAATATCTTTTGGTTGTGGACCGTTGGTCAGACAAAACAAGCTATTTGGAGACGTGACCTTGGGCTCTGTGAGCTTATGATGGGCATTTTTCACTTTATATTAACTATGAATTCAATAATTGTTTAGTCTATAGAATGTAAAAAATAATCATTAGTTGCAGCTCTAATTTCATCACAGACACTTGCTGGAGTTCACACATAACTAATAATAAGCAGAGAGACTCAGTCAGACCGTAAGTAACCACTGCAAGTGCCATGTCCACTCTAACATCTGTGAGTGTAAATGTTCTCCCTCTCTGTGCCTCACACACACACACACACACACACACACACACACACACACACACACACAGTCCTCCATCATTCCTCTGGCACATGAGAGCGTTTGGCCTTTCGTGAGTCACCCTGAACACTTTCAATTCAACATGAGCTTGTTTACATTCAGACCAACATGGTAGGGTAGTCTGGCGCCCAGACCAAGACACAGAGAAAGTAGGCGAACAGACTGAAGCCTGTGTTTGTTAATTATTCACTGGCTGCATCTTTCTTAAGGCTATGCACAGGTTAGAAGAGGAAAATATCAGGAAGGTTTTATGTCTATATGTCATATATATATATATCACGTGTAATAGGTTCTACAGTCCTAAAGTGGTTAAGCTGGTTCACGTCCGCCCTCAACCCGGATTCATTCATAATATCAGCCTTAAAAGGACAGCAGACAAGTTAGAGGGGGTACAGGACAGGTAAAGCTAAGGTTTAACCCCTCTTAGAGCTAAATGTGCATATATATTGTGCAATGTATAGCGCAAAGCATGTACTGCTTACACAATGTAAAAACACTGCTAAATTATTTTATTATTGTGAATGTATTATTCACACATACAGTATATACATACATATAGGATGAGGACAAAATATACAAGCACATCTACACGAGCGATTGGAGTTTGTTTCAGGTCAGTGGTGTTTATCAGCTTTAAGAGATGAATTACAGGGGTTTGTTGTGTATTACAGCAATACTGTTCAGAAACAGCATGTATCCAAGGACAAATAACAAGGACGCAACTAAGCAACTGAAAGAGTAAAACATGAAGCAATGACACTAAGTGACCTGGGCCTTGTTTCCCAATAACGATCAATCTTAGAAGATAAGAGCATTTTCTAAAAGTGTTTCTACATTACGGCTTAATCCGTATAGTGTCTGCCCAAGTAAGAGTGAGTGCATACACATTGCTTCTAAACCACAGAACGCTGTCCATGGCACTGAAAGGATCACTGTATTGATTTTCATATAATAATTTTGTTTTTTGTATTTTTTCTGTGGGTACAAGACTGGCAAGACTTAAGGTGCACATGCAAAAAAGCTTGTGCAAAAACACCATCGATGCACCAATAAGGTGTTCATTGGTGGTAGAAGGGTTTAAGTACCTCCATAGTTGCTTTGTATTGTGCTATGTACTTGGTCAGTGAGTTTCAGTGTAATTTAGGGTTTCCTGTGGACTGTAAGGTATCTTTAACCAAGCACTAACAAATTAAATGACTGGATTTGTGTCTAGGTCTGTGCGGGCTGCTAACGTCGCACTTCTGAGGCATGTGCCCAGCACCACTGTGTTCCCAACACGACGTGCTGACATCATGGAGATACAGGAGGCCTTCATGGAGAGGTATCACATCCCACAGGTCCTGGGAGTGGTTGTTGTTTTGGAATCTATCTGTTCCCTCAAAAGGTCAGCACAGTCAAGATGATTTGCTATTGGCCTTTTTCACAGCAAACATTTTGACCTAGTAGGAAAAGCACAGCTGTGATTAATATCATTAAGTGATGGCTGCATTCCATTTAGAGTTAGCTTACTGGGAGAGCCATCGTTAACATCATTTGTTCCAGCTGTGCATTTCCTGCTATGACAAGTTAAACTTGACACAAAAGATTTATGTGGATTTACTTTGCCCATTGAAATTAATTGATTTTACCACAAACGTCTGCCATTTTAAATGCTGGTGTGAATGTACCTTACAAGTGAGGCCCCTGATACATTAAAGAAGTAGCGCTCACAAAGGTTTCTTCTGTTAAAGTTGCACTTGAACACACCGAAACGGTGTCAGCTGATGGCTGGGTAACTGACTTCCTATGATAAGATTAGCCACATGGCTGCTAATAAGGACTGAATACTGCCAATGCTGCTGGACATAACCCAAAAAGCTATAGGCAAATGTCACCCACAGAAACTTCACAATGGCCCAATGGCACCCAATAGCCCACTATCAGCTTAGTGTGTCAGGGCCCGGAAAATGTTAATTTTGGCAGTGTGGGAAAAACTTGTGAAGAAGCCAAGAGCGACAGGTTGTCATGAATTTATTCTGTAAAAATTGACTACCGGCTGAGGAAGTAGGACTCAAATGCAGACTAAAGATATGGATGTAAGATGTTTTTACTTGTTCAAAAGGCAGGCTTAGAATTGACAACGTGAATGCAGTCAGACCAGGCAAACTATACGCAAAGGATGTCAAAAGCAGTGTGGGTAATCAGAACAGGCAGAAGGTAACACACAGCGCTGACAGAGAATGAGTGTGGTAGAGTCTGGTGCTCATACTGGGGCTAATTACTAATGGGGAGCAGCTGTGCAGGCAGGTGATGAGGTGAGGTGGTGAGCAGGAGAGGGATCTCAGCAGTGATGGGATATCCTGGCACACCTGTGCAGCCTGAACGCCCTTAAATCAGTGGCGTTTTCTCCCTTATTCTCTTCTGTGTTATTCAATTCAATTCAATTCAATTCAGTTTTATTTATATAGCGCCATATCATAACAAAGTTATCTCAGGGCACTTTTTCTAGTAGAGCAGGTCTAGACCGACTCTTTATATTTACAGAGACCCAACATTTCCCACCATGAGCAGCACTAGGAGACAGTGGCAAGGAAAAACTCCCTTTGAACAGGTAGAAACCTCGAGCAGAACCAGGCTCTGGGTGGGCGGTCATCTGCCTCGACCGGTTGGGTTGAAGGGGGGGAGCAGGAGGAAAGAGAACATACAGCAGCACAATACAGTTTCACACAGAGATGCAACGCAACGGCCGCGGCAATGGCATGGCTGTCAACACCAACAGAAACAATACTAAGAGCAACATTACAGCAGCAGTTCTAATAATAATAGCAACAGCAACTGCAGCAGTGGGTGCAGAGCAGGAGCACGGGGGCAGCAGGTGGCCGCAACCACAGATCCAGACTCTACAGCTCCGGAGGCAGAAACACCTGCAGAAAGCAACAGAAGGAGAGAGAGAGAGAAAGGGGAGAGAAAGCACACAACTACGGGAAGAAGTTGAATTAATAACAAGCATTGATGGGATATGAGGGCGTACAGATGGAGAGGAAGAGGAGGAGAGAGGAGCTCAGTGCATCATGGGAAGTCTCCCGGCAGTCTAGGCCTATAGCAGCATAACTAAGGGGGGGCTCAGGGTTCACCTGAGTCAGCCCTACTATAAGCAATTACTACTTTACAATTACTATAAGTTATCACAGCCATCTCTTGGCACTTCCTCACTGAGTTTAGTAAATTAGCAGCCCTCTGGATTACAGCAAGTAGTAAATGTCAGGGTGTGTGTGTGTGTGTGTGTGTGTGTGTGTGTGTGTGTGTGTGTGTGTGTGTGTGTGTGTGTATGTGTATGGTGACAGTAACACTCCTGGGGAGGCTATCTTGTCATGTAAATCTTCTGTGAGGCAGATGCCAGATTGTCAGTTATGATGTTATGACACATGAATCTATTTTCTTCCTGTGGGATTATAGAGCAGTGTTAATTTAGATAATTAATCATTTAAATTTTAGTCATTAGACTTTTAGTTTTCATGTTCACTGTCTGGGTTTAGCTTGAGACAAGCAGCTAAGTGTTAATTACCATTACTGCAGTGATATTCCTTACACCTAGAGGAAGATCTGATAGTCAACACCAGACATTAGACTAATTTCTACTGAAAACCTATAAATTCGAAAGATAGCCAACTGAAAGCAACGTTAACGTTACATCCACAGCCTTTGATAAAGATCCGTTAGTGTTAGCTTAACTTTTTATAAACGTCTGTGCACATTTTCATAGTTTGTCCGAGCTGTTTTATTGCCGCTTCTTATCTCTTATTTTTAGAGGGATTGTGGATTATTTCAGTCCATAAAAGGAATTGATTTCAGACCCCCCTTTTGGTGGACTCGTATACAGTTCCTTGCTCTGCAAAAAGTTACCAAAATATTTAGGTGAAGAGATTCAGACTAAACTGCCGGTGAGAAAGTGCCTTTTAAGATTTACTGTAGAGCCTTTTTTCTTGCAGAACGCTTCAGTATCTCACTACACAGCTCTTCGGGGTGCATGACAACAACAGGACAAATAAAGGGTCAACTCCTTCTCAGCTACTTTATGTTCATTGTTTTATTTTGTCAACTCCTATACTCTGAGAAGATGCTTGTCTTTATTAACCTTTCCAACTCATTATGTGTTTTTTTTAATCATTAATGTAATTAATGTAATTAACTGGCATTGAAAAAGACATGGAGTACAGCCACTGTTATGCATTCTTTATTGTTTGCTCAGTCGCCGCACCTTTTTAATATTATTTTATTGAATCCTACAAAGCATCCTCTAACCATTGTCCAAAGAGGCTGCTTTAATTCCTGCTTTACCACAATTAGATGAAAGCTCCATTACGTTTCACCTCCCTCTGGACCTCCCTCTGACTGTCAGACTTCAACATGTGGATTTATACCTTGGACCAAACCTCTGTCACTGCCATTAAACACATACAAATCCCCTGGTGGAAAGGAATGCGTGTTACAGCCCAAATAAAACCATTTAAAGGTTCAACATGTCTATCTATCTATCTATCTATCTCAATCTTTCTTTCTGGTTTTGTCTTTCATTATTTCTGTGCTCTACCAACACACACACACACACACACACACACACACACACACACACACACACACACACACACACACACACACACACATTCACGCAGAGTAAATAAGAGTCAAAAGCTAATCTTTGCTCAATCAGACTCTATGGTCCTCTGTTTCTTTGAGAGCTGTGACAGTGGACATGTTTATTGCCATTCACACACACAATCATATTAAGTCATGATAGAAAAAACACACACAATGAATTTCTTGACCGTTACACACTCATGTATGTCTCAATAGATTTCAGGAAAGATCAGGGTCACTTTTATAGACGCCTATGTGGAAGTATGTTCATCTTTGCATATAACAATCATGATGTTAATCCAGCCACTGAGCAAAAATGTGCTCCTGTCTGACCTCCGTGAAATAGACTGACAGTCGCTGCCACACTAGAGCTTGCAGAAACACATAATTAGAAAAACTCCCAACTCCTCCATGTCAGCAGTACAGAGAAAGTACTTTCTTCGGGTTTAACTAAAATAAAACTCATAAATGAATTAACGTAAGTAAGTAAATTCATGAACAACTCTCATATGGCCTGAGAGATATCAGAGGGAAACGTTGGTCTGTGGTTCACAATAGTAGCAGTGGTAACAAGAAATATAAAATGGTACTATTTCCTACAGGAACAGTCCACAAATGATCAATGTGTGATTAGCAAATGCAGGAAACCTAAGTTGATGCTATTGATGATGTTATTGTGGAAAATCTTCCTAAATTGGAAACAGAGGGACAAGATTGTGAGAATGAGAAGCATCACCCAAGATGTTGTAACATCTTCCAACACCCACATTCAGCTGGCTCGTTAGAGTAGACTGTACTGTTTTTTGGATGTGATGCGTCATCAGTGTGATTAATTGCTGTGCTTCCCATTCATTCTCAGCAAACTCGTCACTACCCATGCATCACTGATTAGCAGCTAATTATCCCTGCACCATCGGGAGGATTTTTGCAGGGTTTATTATCATGACGGCACATGGTAGATGATGATAAGGCACATACAGGTTTTGCTCTCATTATTTGGTATTTTGGTAGGTTGACATTAATCTCAACAAAGTAGGAAGAGATGTGCATTTGTAATATATGGCAATAAAAGGAAAAGTTAGACATTTTGGGAAATACACATATTTGTTTTTTTGCAGAGTTAGATGAGAAAGTCCATACCACGCATGTCTGTCTGCTAAATTTAGAGTGAAAACAGGGAAACAGCTAGCCTGGCTCTGTCCAAAGGTAATGAAATCCACCTACCAGCACCTCTAAAACTCACTAATTGACATGTTACATCTCATTTGTTTAATCCACAAAAAAACTCAAGTGTAAAAAAAACAAATTGCTGTTTGGTCTGGACCAATTGCCAGGCAGCCAGCAGAGAGTGTGCTAAGCTTAGCTAACCGGCTGCTGTGTGTAGTATAAATCTTCTGATCTAACTCTTAGCAAGAAAGCACAGGAGCGTATTTACTTTAAACACCCATGTGTTCATTCTTCTTGCATACACTGTTAGAAATTGCTGTAAATTCACCTCAAAATATCAACAGTATTATCCTGTTATATTTAAATGCAGTACATGACTGTTAATTTTGGTTGGTGAAATGACTTAGACAAAAGATAACAGTATTTTACAGAGAAAAAAACAGTACAGTATTTTTTGCATTGCATTTTGGGAACAGAAAACTGCATTGAGCCCACACGTGTTCAAGTTCTGATTTTTCATCCATCTTCATCTTGTGAATTAATAGGTGAGTGCCCCTTTGCTTTGCTTGTTAGCATAGACAAAATACATAACATTTGCAATCAACTCATATTGTGCTGTGATAATGGTTTGGTAGCCTACCTACCATCAGATCCCAACATCAATAAAACATTTGTAACGTTGTATTTATGTCTCTTTATGTTTGGGATTCTTTTACCAAAACTGTTTTTCTTTAAGTGAATTGTTGTCAGACTGAGTAATGCACATTGGACTTGAATTAGGTTAACTTGTAAGTTTTCAAGTCAGATTTGAGATTGGAGTCTGAGCTGACACAAACAGCGCAGACAGAAACCTCATTCAAGCGGTCAGTGTGGCCAGCTAAGGTTAACTACTTGTACAGTTGCTAATGTTAAGTTTTATGCGGGGATGCATGATATTCTTTATCTTCTAATCTGCAGAAGGTGGATGATACTGGAATTGTAACTAACTTTTTAAACACTCATTTCAGTGGGAAGCGAACTGTGACACAGCGGAGTGGAGCTGGATTTCTAAATCGGGTCTTACAGAGTGAGTTTCATCCAACGTTAGCTACTAAATTCTTCTTCTTCTGCAAAGTGATTTAATTTTTTTATTTAATTACTGTTCCATTGCTGTCACTGTAGCACGTGACTAACAAAACAATTACAGTAATTTCCCGAAACCTGCAATGTTAGTCAAAATGTTAATTTCCATTGAAGTTCCCTTGTACTTGCAAATTTCTCGGTATATGTGTAATCTCTATGCCTCTATTCATAGGGGTAAAATCTTTTCTGTAAGAGTGATGTGGTTATTTTGTTTCTTTAATATTGGCTGTATTTTGGATTGTGTCGGTCCAAACTGGTGAATATTCAGAAAGGATAATTCATATTCACAGTTTAGCTGTTGCTGAAGAAGTTCTTCAGTGTTGCATCCAGGACTGCAATAGGAACTTCAAAAACTTAGCAGCTTTGAAATCACGTCTTCACAGATATCACAAGGAGCGTGTGATGGAGCCAAGATCACATCTGTGCCCTGCAGTAGACCTAGCATGCCATGTTGACTTGTGTAGTGCCAAAATGTAACATTACCTACGCCTAACGTAGTAAAGGGCAGTGTTCTTGATACAAGAATAGACTTTGCTATATTTATATTAGTGAGTAAACGTTTTTCCCACACTAATTCTGAACACACATTTGTTTTTCAGGCGGTTCATCGGGATCAATCCTGAGAGAGGCACGACTGGCTGGATGAGGAAAAGTCCTGTCAAAGCAGACGGGAAAGGTTGCCCAGAAGAAGGTGACATCAGTCAACCCTCGTGTCTCCAGTCTAGTAAAGAAACTAATGGACTTTGAGTGGGACTTTATATAAGACAGTGAGCACAGTCATTCTCACACACACACACACACACACACACACACACACACACACACACACACACACACACACACTCTTTTAGTCTCTTAGCCACACTTCTTCTCACTAAGTCATTCTTGGCCACTCACTCAGTTTTTTAGTCATTCACTCAGCCACTTTCTCAGTTATGCACTAACTCACTCAGTCAATCTTTGTTCGTGTCCAGACTACAAGACTTGTTAAAGTACTGTATTTATTATTTATATGGCTGAAATTTAAGTTTAGTTACCTGAATGAGCTTTGGGCTTTGTTTTACCAATTACCTTCCAATTTTAGAGGAATGTTTTGCAATTTCACTCACTTCAGTCATTCACTTGGTTTCTCAGCAACTGATTTTGATAATATTTTATGTATTTATTTGTGTTCAGTGTTCACACTGACTGCACTTCTTGTTAAAGTTTATTTTTTTAAATGGCTGAAATTTTAGTTTTTGCCCTAAACATGCCTCAGGCTTTTGTTTTTCAAGAAAGCTTTTCAAAAGTTATTCAAAAGCTTAATAAAGAGAGACATGTTTTGAAAAGACACTTTGAAGCTGTATTATTTGTCTCACTATTTCAAAAGCTATATTTATACACTGTATTAAAATATGGTATTTTTATAGCAAGACTGCTAAGCAATAATTTAACAAATCACAAGGTTTAGAAAAGAAATGTAAAAATAAATCATTGTAGTCCTTTTTGCTAGCAGTCCATTACTCAATAGCTTTTACAGCAGCATGTATTGTATTTGTACAGTAGTTTATAGTAAAATCCTGCAAATATACCTCTTGTGAAAAAGTGCAAATAAACATTAATTAACTGCTAATACTTTTGTCAGTATTTTGCTGTGAAGGTAGAAAATAACAGCTTTATGCTGTATTTACAAAAACAGTAGCAAACTGAAAATTTCAGCAACAGCAAGACACCGTTAATTTTACAGTAACTTGCTGGCAACCGTGCTGCCAGTTCTTTACTGTTTTTTGACAGGACAATCTTTAACAGTGTACACCCCTGCTCAGCCCTGCATCTTTGCCTGTCAATGCACTACTAACTGCCTCCTACCAATTTAACACTCCCCATCTCTCCAGCCTTTTCCCATATAAACATCTAAGAGTGAATTTGGCATGTTTGTTCATTGGAGTTTATGTTTATTTTATTGTTGTGTATGCCAGGCTTAAACCATTGAGGTTTGTGAGTCTGTGTCATATCTACACAGATTGTTCTGGTCCTTCATGCCCGCAGAATGCAACAGCCCTCTGGCCTGTTTGATTGCGCCTTGTTTGCTCCTTTCTTGCAGGTTTGTGTAATTGGTAGGTGGGGCTGTCCACTTGGGCTGATTGGAAGCACCTGGGCCCAATACTCCCAGCCACTATAAAAGCTGCCACCATAGTCCTTTTAGGGAGACTCTCTCCATGCACTTTGTTTGGGCCCTTTATCATTTCTTCCACCAATGCCTGTATGCCATACTTCCCACACATCCACTCACATACATCAGTGACTTTACTGCCATCCACATCTCATCTCTTTTGCAATTTATGTTCTTGTAAATAAACCACCTAATTTAAGTGCATCTTTGGTTTCTCTTATTTGCCATGGCCCTTCGAGGCCATGACACAGAGCCACACCGCCCAACTCAAATGCATGTCATTTTTGCAACAAAAGGTTAATATCTTGATGAGAGTGATTGAACTACAAGAAGTTGCCACTGAATCACCCACCTATTAAGACCAGAGATACATGGTGCAAGGCTTTGTCCGGATCTGTGCTATTTTCTTGAAATTGTAGGCAGAGGTACAACCAAATACACCTCGGAAAATCAAATAAACCCCTTCGTCACTGTCAAAATGGAGCACATGTGCATCCGTTAAGATAATAGGCCCTGCTGCTAGAAAACATCAAACATTTGCATAATATCAAAACCTTTTTACCTTCGGTGTGGGGTTTACAATATACCAAGTCCAATACATGAAACTGCATCATATCTAAATACTGACTACCCGCCAAAATAACAAATGAGGTATTTTGTTACCCACATTCAGCCTATACCTCAGGTACTTGCAGTGAAGCCATTATATGTAGAATTTCTTTGTTTATCGCATCTTTCAAATTCTTATATTATTTTATTTATTTATTTATTTATTTATATATATATATATATATATATATATATATATATATATATATATATATATATATATATATATATATATATAAAAAATAATTATTTTTTATTTTTTTGTAATATACAGTATAAGAGCCGAGAAAGCGAGCCTATGGCTATTTCCTGGAGGCAGTATGTACCAGGGCTGATCTGGTATATATCAAATCGAACAAGAATCGGTAAAAAAGATTTGCGCACGACCGCTTAGGTTTCGCTATAGCGACATTAGTTTACTAGTTGTTGACAACATTGACGTTGCACTTCAAGTCCAGAAAATGCACGTGCATGTTTGATACGAGGGCCGAGTGATAAAAGGGCAGCAGAGAGAGAGGCTGAAGGATTTGCATTGTGTATGTTCAAATTGCCTACTCCAGCTTTAAAAATTTGGGTTAGTGTAACTTTAAGGATACATATCCAGACACATTCTTTTTATAAAGAATTATTCTGGATATGCTATGGTTAAAGGTGACCTGAACTGATTTTAGTACTATATGTAGTGGTGGGCAGATGAAGCCTCATGAAGCTTTGGGGCTTTCTTTCTATTTGTGCCGAAAAAGATTTGAAGTTTTGGGGCTTCATTCTCAGCAAGAACAGCGACATCTGGTGGCACACAGAAATTAAAGCGGCTATTCAAGAGAAGCATCTGCAATAAAAGTCTATAAAACTTGAATCTACTAATGTTCTTGTTCATTTATAGTAGTGCTGTAGTAAGTTCTTCAATTACTCTACATATACTTTTGTTTGTTGATATTTATTAATGTACCTTTTATTCACCTTCAGTGGTAACCTATAGGCTCTATGTCCACTATGGGCTCATGCATTTTACCTTCATGTTTGATGTTTATGTGACAAGATTTCGTAGAAGTGGCAGTTTGATTCATCAGTCATTTGGGGAATGATTGTCACGTGATTAGGGAATGGGGCAGTATATGGCACAAGGGTTTTTTATTTCACAGGGATCCATCCATCCATCCATCCATCTGACAATTTCCCTAGCCTCCAAAAAATCCTCTCACACGGCACGACACTCTCTTGTTAGCCTGTCCACTGCAGCTTGAGCCTTGGTTGGGTTACAAAACCCAACCTCATTGAACCTGGGACCCAGCAAGGTGGCCACAGACAGTTTTTCCTAATAATAATTCTTTTTAACCACAAGATGCAAAACAGTAAGTATGTCTGGCAATAAGTTAATTGACGCTAGCTACTATATTACGGGCCCCATCTGTGATCACGCCAGTGACTTTCTCTGTGATTCCCCACTCTGCCATGGCATTTTTAGTAGTAATTTTTAGTTACTGTGTGAGTCAGGGGAAATTTCTGTACCCCTAAAAGAACAGAGGTCAGCTTTAAGTTTTCAGTTATGAAGTGGCATGTAACAGCAAGATAGGCATCCATGTTAATGGATGTCCACAAATCAGCCATCAAACTAACAGCAGAGACCTGCCTCACCTCAGCCATTGCCTTCTCTCTGGTTGTCTTTTGCCTCCACCAGATCCTACGGTGCCTTCTACCTGGAATAGTGTAGGTAGAATCCAGGATGATGACGTTTCTGGAGCCTTCATCTTCTACCACAGAATGGCTGGCCATCCTTAACAATAATGTCTGCCAAGGCCTCATCCAACTTTTTGTTTTCTGGACACTAAGAAATGATAAGTATTGATAAGCTATTATACTATTGAAGCTCATGTATACACTGCAAAAAAGGAATTTCAAGAAAGTAAAAATTCCTTGTTTCTGGTAAATTTGTCTTATTTTTTTTGTCTAAAGAAAAATAATCTTGTGAAGCATGTTTTACATTAGAAAATTTATCTCATTTTAAGAAAATATATCTAGCTTTGTCTTAAGATATTCCAGCTAATATTGAGCTGCAGTAACTAGCTACAACAATGGTTTCCATAATATTCCAGCAGAGGAACAAGATTGTTTTACTTATTTTAAGAATAAGACCTCTTGCACAACTTCTCAATTTAAGAAGCAAAATCTAAGTAAGAAATATCTTAAATCAAGGCAATATATGCTTGTTTTTTGTCTGACAAGATATTTCTTCACCAGGCAGTTTTTATGTTAGAGCATGTTTCAAGCTTTTTAGTCTTCAAGTATTTAAGATACTATAACTTGTTGCTGAGATTGTATTACTGGTTCTCCCCTGAAATTAACAGGGTTCGTACAAAGTCTTGAAAGTGTGGAAAATGCTTAATTTTCACCGTTATGTTTTCAAGGTTAGGAACATGCTTGAATTTGAATATACTCCTTGAAAAATGCTTGATTTTCACTATAAATTCTAGGTTATATAGCCTTATTTCAAGACAATAGCACTAAATTTAAGCACATTTCCAAGCACAATTTGCTTAAATTTTGGCATTTTGTCTAGTTTTAAGGCCCATTATTGTCTTTCAGTGGCTAGACTGTCTTGCTGGTTTTAAGAATTCTAGCCAAGCACAATTTGCTTATGCCATTGGCAGATTTCTTTTTTTTTTTTTTGCTCAATACAAGACAATTTGATTATATTTAAGAATATTTGGCTTATTTCTAGCAGGGCTGTTTTTTGCAGTGTGTTTACTTATGTGTGTGGTTGATATATGCACCAGTGATGTTTGAAGCTTCAGATGTCATCAATCACATGGTAGTGGTCATTCGATACAAGCTCTGACACAAAGTGTATATAAACAGTGTGCTTCACAAGACTGACACAAGCTTCGGCATTGTCCACCTGTCTCTAACTATATCTGAAAAAAATGACAATGTTATAGTAGTGCAATGCTAAATCAGTGCTCTTTTAAACCTTACATCCTGATGGTATATAGTGAACCACACTCGAAGTGTTTGTAGTGTGCCAATCTCTCCTTGGTTTGAGCACTAGATGATCAGTTGCTATGCAGATGTTTGATTGCTACATGTAATGGTGATTATCTTGGATGGATACACCTGTTCTTGAGTGTTTTGACACTGAAGACCAGACGGACAAAAGGTTTTGTCTTCTATGGATAGTCACTTTTCGTCATTGTGTCCCTCACCTGTCATCATTAGTAAATATAAATGAAGGTAACGAACCAATGCTACCAAGCATGGTGGAAATTCTTTGTGTGTGAGTGACTGGTCATGACTCTTTTCAGGTTTGACTTTACAGTCCATCAAGCAAATGATCACAAGTGCAGAAGCATGGATTACTATATTCTGAGGATCCACTGGACACAGCAGCTTGTGACCTTTTTCTACATCACTGAGCTCCCTCTGGACCAACTATTCCCAGCCACTGTCACTCCATAACCTCATCTGCAGTGTTTCTGGGGGCAAAACAAGTGCATTCACTATCTCAAAACACGAGCAACTGTAAGAAATTGAATAAACAGCGTGTTTATCTGCTCCAAATTAAGAGGCAATCACTAGCATGTTCCGCTACCTAGTTTACTACTTACAGTAGTAACCAAGTGAAGGCCAATGAGCTTATTATTACCTTAGTTTATGAGGTTACAGGTTGTTTAAAAAAAAAAAAAATACAAGTAGCACATTCATTGTATAGTATTAGATATCAGGTACAGTATAGCCATCAAGTGCATATTTCAGACTTTTTTTTTTTTTTTTTACAGGATTCTAGTTTTAAAATGAGTCACCTGGAAACATTAAAGTCAGCCGAGACTGCATTATCAACCAAGTCATGGAATTAACATTAGCTTAATTAGCTAGTTGGCTACAGCTGGAAGAGAGCCTGCCTTGTTTATCTTTCAAAACAGATCTTGTCTGAAATCAAAGACCCATAGAGTTGTGAAGGGTTTCAGTCCATTCTGCATTCCCATTTAATGTTTGTCTTTAAATGATATCCTCACTGTTATTTAAATAGAAACACAGGACTCTCTCATATAATTAGTTTCTGAGAAATCATGTTTTGTCTGTCATTTTGGCATGACAGTAGACTCAAAATATTACAATACCCATCAGCCTCGACTGCCGTTGCCGTGGAGAAAAAGCCCATCAGAGGCGTGAATATTGAGCGGTACCAAATTCAAAATGTTTTGTCAGTGCAGTTCCAAGCTAAACACGACATCAAAGTTGCTGAATTCATGCAAAATTAATCCAGTATCCAAAAGTTGATTGATTCACACTGCAGTTTGTCAAGTCAGTTTTCTCAACTGCATAATCTTTAGCTTTCACTCGCTTTCACTTAGCAAAGCAGGTCACAGCATGTAAAGCTCTGTGATCAGATGTTTGAGGAAATATACCTTGGGAGTCAGTTAATTTCTATCAACGTGTTTAGGTACACAAGCTTGTACCTTTTTTGACTTTTTCTCAAAGAACGTGATATTTTTCTAATGCAGTGGTGCCATACCTTTTTGTTCCGATAGCCCATTATTCTGAAACCCCAATAGTCTGGAAAAATCCCATTGGACTGAAAGCCCATTTGTCCAACAACCCGTTATCCTGAAAACAAATGCCCATCGCTCTGAAGGCCCAAATACAGTCTCCCTGCAGTTTGTTAGTTCAGTGACTGCCTTTCTGGCCTTACACCAAACGACTTTTCAAGTGATTTTACTGTCGCAGACAAAGTTCCAGTTTCAGAATAAAATCATGAGAGTTTGACCTCACTTGTTGCGCTTCCCCATCACCTGAATCTTTTGTACTGAGGATTCAACTGGGAGAGTTTAATGCCAATGCAAGCCATAGAAGAGCTCCAACTGAGTTATGTCGCATTGTCTGTGGGGCAAATTAACGGGAGTTTTACTTCCACAACGAGAGGCACCTGAAACAGCTCCTCCCACTTTTTAGACAACTCTATTGTCTAGAAATTACTAACAATTGTGATGGTAAATCTGCCACCATTACTATTAAACTATATGTGCCATGCGAGAATGGAAAGCTTGACAGGTGTGTCAACAGTAGTAGTAACAGTTGATTAGCGAATGGTAATTTCCAAATATACCAACAGCACTCATGGACACAAAGCTCTTAAAGACTCCTTTTGTCTTTTTTAAAGCTTTAATTTAGATTTTCCAGTATATACAATCAACATCATATACAAAAGACCCACAATCCTAACAACAGACAGGAAAACAAAACAAAACATACAATGACACACATTTACCTCACATAAGACAAACCAGCTCAACCTCAATATGCTCATATGTGGTCAACTTAAATGAAGTACATGAAATATAAATGGACATAAGTTCATTTCTATTGAGTACAGATTCTGACCACTTGATTCTCGTGTCCAGGTGTCATTACAGTCCACCTATCCTGCATTTAAAAACCAAGTTTAAATTAAAATTAATGATTCTTTTCAATGAAGCTCCCTGGGGGACATTGTGTCACTGTGCAGGTCTTGAAGGTAACTTGAACATCATAGTGGAGGAAGGAGGAAAAGGACCTGAGGAGAAGAATAGTAGGAGGGCAGGTAGAGGTGAAGAGGATGATGAAGAGTAAAAAGAGAGAAACCTGTTATGAGAAAGGAACAAGAAGTGCAGCAAGATGTAACCGAGCTGTGAGGGAGAAGCAAGCTAGTAGAATTCCACACACACATACATTTTTGTTGTTGTTCTTTTAGGCTTCTTCCAGCTTTGGTGAATCAACAAAAAAATGACTTATTATTTCTCACCAGCATCAGGTGAAATTACTTAAAGTGGCAGCAGGGGAGGCTTCTCTGAGAGGACATTATAAGACGGATCATTTATCAAAACTTTCAGAGAGCTTTGCAGGGCAATGTTCACACCTGAGTGCAAAAAAAAAAAGGGAAAACAATTACAACCCTGCTGCTCAAAGAGCGAAAGTTCAAAGGAACAAAATATTGCTTTCCTCCCAATTAATATGAATTGAGAGGGGGAGGTCATTATTAAATTCAGCAGTGGGGAAGAAGGAGAATGGTTGTAGAGTGTGCTGGGGATGTGTGATGATTTGTCACAATCTGCCAGGTAGCTCCCTAGGGCTGATGAGGCATCATTAGCAAAATATTATATTTCCCTAACACATCACCTCAATGTTGACCTTCTGTATTTTTGTTAATAAACCCTTTCAAACACTTTTTGCAAGTTTAGACGAATAAAAAGCAGAACACGGAGCAATTGTTTTAAAATGTCCTTTGCACTGCAGTGGAATGCAACAGCTATGAGGAAATGGGCATGCTGCACTAAACCTCATAAAACTAATGAACACAACAAAATGGCTTTAAGTAAATGGAACAGAAAGAAAAACATAACTGTCCTGGACCATATTTTTTCTTTCAAATATAATACTTTCATTTCAGTAATGATAACAACACAAATGTTGTGTTTTATGGAAGCCGTTCTCCCTCCCCTGCTGATGCTTAACCAGAGTGTGAAGGCCTCTGAGGTGAGACAACAGGCATGAGGCATCACAGTGACTACCAGCTAATTTCACAATGAAGCGCCGACCACAACACTTCTGTCCAGTTTCTGATGAAAAGGACATTGAACAGTAAAGATCCTTGATGGTTAGTTATGTTGATCCAGTTACTCTATTTTGCTTTTATAGGCATCCTGGGCATCCAGCCTGCAAAGGCCTTTATGTTAGCATGTTGATTGTCAAGATAATACCACCTGGATTTCACTTTTTATGAACACAGTAAGAAAAACGTTTGAGTGAATGTGTCTGCCAAGCCTTAAATTGTAAATGAACAACATCTGCAAAATGTTCACCAACAACGTAATGTATTTCATTTATCATTCAATATCCACTCTTGCCACACAATGTCTGCTTGTAGCAACTAAAGCATTATTAATTATATCATGGTAATGTTTTCATCTGTGTGCAGCATAGTAACTAAAAGCAGCTTCACCCTGTTTGGTTCCGACTCGAGGTACAACCAGCTGACTGCTTCCTAAAGATCTAAGTGCCCTACTGGGTTTATATTCTTCAAGGAGATCAAAGATGTATTTTGGCCCAAGATTATTGAGCGATTTATAAACTAGCAGCAGCACTTTAAAATCTATTCTATAAGTAACAGGAAGCCAGTGTAAAGATTTAAGAACAGGAGTGATGTGCTCAGTTCTCTGCGTTCTGAATGAGCTGAAGTTGTCTGACGGTCTTTTTGGGAAGACCAGACAAGAGGCTGTACAATAGTCCACTCTGCTGGAAATGAAGGCATGCATGAGTTTCTCTAAGTCTTGTCTGAACATGAGACCTCTAAGCCTTGCTATTTGTTTGAGATGATAAAATGCTGATTTAGTTATTGCCTTGATGTGGCTGCTGAAGCTCAGGTCTGAGTCTATTAAAACACCAAGATTTCTAACTTGGGTTTTCGTCTTTATGGCCCTGGAATCAAGCTAAGCAATAACTTTCATTCTTTCCTCCTTGTTGCCAAATACAATGATTTCTGTCTTGTCTTTATTTAATTGAAGGAAATTTAATTGCATCCAACCATTTACTTGCTCTAAGCATTGATAGAGTGAGTCTAAGGGACCATAGTCACTTGGTGAGTGTTTTAGATGAATTGTATTGAATTTAATGGAATAGACCTGTTGGAACAAAGCATGTTTTTGGTAACTTTACAGCCACCTTAATATGTTGCCAAGATGTCTTACCATCTGGTGAGTTTATATTTTCACCATTCTTCCTGCAACAAATTTGATAAGTGGATCTGCGACTGAAATGTTCATATTTTAAGGGTGATTAAGTGTAAGCTTACTATGTAAGCTACATAGTGAGCTTTCCTGAATCAAGGCAATCAATATTTCCTGTTACTGTAAAGTAATAGTTTGACATCTTGGGAAATACGCTTATTTGCTTTCTTGCTGAAAGTTAGATGAGAAGATTGATACCACTCTCATATCTTTCTATTAAATATTAAGCAGAGCCAGGCTAGCTGTCTCCCCCTGCTTCTAGTCTTTATGCTAAGTTAAGTTTAACTAACAGATTTGAGAGCGATATCAATCTTTTCCAACTCTCAGCAAGAAAGCAAATCAGCAGATTTCCCAAATATTTCTCAAATTTGACTTACTAAATCCAAATGATGAGATACTAAGTCAACTCACCTGTTGTTGTTGTTGTTGTTGTTGTTGTTGTTGTTGTTGTTGTTAATTCAGACTGTCTGCACTGTTATTTGCAAGTGACCAGGTTGGATTTGTGTGTCCTGACATCACCAACCTATCTGCATGGGTTGTTATGGTAACGATGTAGGCATCAGTAACTACGTACACTGGTGACGCTGCTTTCCAACACGGAAACATGAGAAATGGAGATCCATCATCTCGCCCTCCAAACAATCGCTCTGTCAGGTCGCTGTGCAGAACCGAGTCTGGTGCGACGGAGGAGGCTGGTATACAGCTGCTCTGATGCACTTCCGTCACTCTGGATTTGATGTTTTTATTGTGTTCTGTTGCGAGTGACACAGAAGACACTTTGAAATCCAGTTTGAGCAGCCAGAGCGTCCGGACGGAGACACATCTGTAGAAATCCGATTGGTATCGCATTTCAAACCACCTCCAAATGTGGCTTGGATCTGATTTGCAAAAATCGGATTTCATGTGGTTTTTTGCTGTCCAGACTTTCTAAAAACAATCTGGATATGCCAAAAAATGGATCTGAGCTGTCAGTCTGAACAAGGCCGACAACAAAACCCGACAGCTCATGCATCGCTATGCTGGTCATCTGACATGCTAGGTCACAGTTAATCCAATCCACTGTTGCTTTGCTTGAGTGAATTAAAGACAGCAACAAGCAAGAGGGACATGGATCCATAAGGGAAAAAAATGGAAATCGTGTATGTGTGTGTTCGTGTTTGTGTGTTCAAGCACTCACAATATTACTACTTAAAGAGAATGTGAAAACAAATCCACTCACAGTTTCCCATCCTGAGAGATTCCAACCATTCAGTCAGTTTAGTGGAAGAGTCATTTCAGCATCATGGACCACTAATAACTTTCTGCGAGCCCTCCAGATTTCACCCCATTTCGCGTCATTTTCAGTCTTTCATTTCTGTCTATTGTCTTTCACCTTTTGTAAATCAAGGAAAACTATCAAATCTGCCTTTAGGGTAATCGCAGGGTCTTTACCACCTCTTGGTGGAACCATGAAATTGGATGATCACGGACAGGTTAAGTTCTCCCTCTTGCGTAACATTTATCAGTTTATCAGCCTGCCTGCTGTTTAATTTATTCTGTGCTCCAGCTGTCATGTAAACGAGACATTTTTCAGGCTTGCCGACCAAATGTCATTTTTTTATTTATTTATTTTTTTCCCATGTGGAGGGGACGCAGCATCGAGGCATCAACTAGAAATCGGAGGGGATGAGAAATAGAGACCTCAAGAGCGAGAAGAAAGAAACCAGAGAAACCTGTCAGTCTGCTCATTATACAGCTAACCAATGCTGACAGCTTGGTGGTAGCACTCACTTGAGGAATGAGTATAAGCCTCGGAGTCACATTGCTGTACAAACAGAATCAGGCAGCAGGTAGACAAACAAGAAAACACAACACAGAGAGGGTCAAAAGCAACAAGTTGACCCCTTTTAAGCCTGCAAGCAGGCTTACATTAACCATCTAGCTACTTATACGTACACTGGGCTTTGTTCTTTTATTCTTTCTTTCATTGCCACTACTTCTAATACATTTTATTATCTCTGCTACTGCAATACTTTTTTCTTTCTTCTGTTTCTAAGACTTTTCATCTTTATACCAGCAAGGACGTACACAAGGCTGGGCTAAAGTTGCCCAGGCAGCAGCCCATTTGCCCTCTTTGGCTGGGCTGCCCTTCTGGAGGAGGAAAAAATATATTTATTTTTGCTGTTGCTGTTTGCTGTTTTATGCTGGCTGCATAAATACGAGTATCCCATAATTGCTAAAGTTAGACGAAATGAAATCGCCATATTATCCGAACATTTATTACATTTTGATAGGCATGCCTCCGTGGGACACACAGAGCCCAGAGCTGAGAAAAAGAAAAGAGAAAAACGTGACGCAAAACGATGCCCTATGCCCCCTGTCACGTGACACTGTACTTGGTATTGTTGCCGTTGTGTGAGGCTCCAGGTGAGTCTTTTGAAGTTATTATGTTATTATGAAGTTATTTTGAAATTATTAACTACAAATGATATAACCGATGGGATGCCCTGTGAATAGAAATCTCCACGTATGCTTCTGAATAATGTGCAGCTTGTCACGTTTGCATCACGTCGCACAATATTGCCTTATATAATGCTATCACATGAACTAATCTAGCTAGCATATAGTCAGCCGGCTACATGCAGGATAACTCCTCAGTTACAACCATTACATTGTGCAATCTGTACAGATACAGGGATCTGATGGGTTTGACTGTTGAATCATGCTAGATTGTTTGTTTGTTTGTCCTGAAGGATTTTAACTTCTTGGCTGCTATCCCCTATAATTGTAGTTATTCTCGCAATATTCTGAGTTATATTCCTGTTCATATAGAAGAACCAAATGTTTTTTTATAAGGCTGATTTCATTTGTGAAACTTGAGAAGGATGCGCAGTCATTTGAAATATGCAATGGTTCATAGTTGTGTGGCATGGGGGGAGGTTTTTGTACGTCCACAAATAGGGTTTGCAGGCTGGGTTACTTGGAGATGGTAGGAAAGCAAACTCCTAATAATTTGTCATACAAGAAAGTCGTAAGAATAGGCCTTGTTGTTATAGCCTTGCTATTGTTGGGGCTAATGTTCTGATACCCCCAAACTTCAACAGATGCCTTAATTCCTTTTTCTTTAAATTGTATGTCTGTAAAGTGTCTTTGTGACCAATGCTTTGTTAAAGCGGAATTAGATTGAAAAGAATGGTAGCATTTTGCCTGGCACTGTCTTTATATAAATGTTTCTGGAAACTTCATAGACAGAAGTGTTTATTATTGTAATCCAGACATTCTGTGTTATTCATTCATTCATTCATTCATTCATTCATTCATTCATTCATTCATTCATGGAGATATGAATACAATCAAATACTTGGTAGTATTATACATTCATGTATATTAAATTTCCAATCACTTTAATTTCTAATTTTTACTTTACATGATGTATACAATATCTTACCAGAATACACTCCTCGACCACTAGTAATCAACTTGCTACCGATTTGAAGTTCCAAGTCATTTTGTTTTTCAGCAAAGCAACACCAGCTCTGTCTGAGTGGGTTATTTTGGTATTCTGGCCACATTTCAACAAGGGTAAGAGTGGCAGAAGAGAAGGAGAGCGTGATGGTTATGAGGGAAAATGAGTGGTAAAAAACACTGGGGAAAAGAATACCAGGAAGGACAAAAACTATGATGAAAATGGAGGATTTGGAGCAGGGAATGAAAATGTGGCTTGATATGCAGAGGTTGAAGAAAGAGTGGCAGAGAAATAAAACTGTCAACGTGATTTGTTTGGAGGATGGAGAGACAGAAGGACGGATGATTGAGCTGTTGAGACTGTCCTGGAGAAGCTGTTCATTTAAGCTCTGACAATGAAGCTCAAGTATGAGGGAGACGTTTTTCTGTACGTTTATGGTGGGAAAGAATGATTTATCAAGACAACTGAAGTGTCCCCTGAGCCATCAGTGGAAAACTGCAATTTGTCAAAATGTGCAGATGCACTACAATACATGCAAACCTATAGGAAGGCTGGAATGAATACAACATAAATTCAAATACGAAACAATGTTGCGCAGACAGACAGTAGAAATGTGTGTGTGTGTGTGTGTGGGGGGGGGGAGAGAGATTGTGACATTTAGTAAGGCTGTACAAAACTAAGATGGAACATAAATGGAAAAAGAAGAAAAACAAAGAGGGAGACAAACATAAGGAAGAAAAGAATTGGGGAGGGTGGGATGGAAAGAACATAACTTGGCTGGCTTTACTTTACTAACATAGCCTGTATCTCACACAGAATTGATGACAGTGTAATTCATCAGTTTATTTAAATTGGGAGGCTAGCAAAGTGTGTGGCAAATATCTGCAATAATATATCTGAAATCATGCAATCAATGTTAAAACTAAAATAAACTTTCGTTTTGTATTTTCAGCGCATTTCTGTATTTGATTACTTTCTGTATTTGCAGCCCATTGTTGTTTGCTTGAGTTTTCTGTATTTGTAGTGTGTTTCTGTATTTGCTTGTAATTTCTGTATACGCAGAGCAATTTTGTATTTGGTTGTGGTTTCTGCGTTTGCTTGTGTTTCTGTATTGTTTTTTTTTTTTCTTCGCTTGTGTTTTCTGCATTTGGTTGTTCTGTTTTGGTTGCATTTCTATATTTGCATAGCATTTCTGTTTATGATTGTGTTTTGCAGCACGTTGTGTATGTTTTTTTTTTTTTGTGGTGCTGGGCGGGGGAAGCCTCATGAAGCTTTGGGGCTTTCTTTCTATTTGTGCCGGGAAAAGATTTGAAGTTTCGGAGCTTCTTTCTCAGCAAGAACAGCGACATCTGGTGGCACACAGAAATTAAAGCAGCCATTCAAGAGAAGCACTGACACAGAAACCTCACTGTTTCAATCCCATACGTCTGCAATAAGTCTATAAAAGGCTGCGTGTTCATTTTAATCTACTATTGTTCTTGTTCATTTATAGTAGTGCTGCAGTAAATGTATACATTATTGTATCAATATGCTACAATAAAATAAATCAAATGTGTTGTTCAATTAGCCTTCATATCAATTTGCTTGACGTATTAATGTACCTTATTCACCTTCAGTGGTAACCCTTAGGCTCTATGTCCACTATGGGCTCATGAATTTTTCCTTCATGGTTAATATTTATGTGACAAGACAGTTTGATTCAGTCATTTGGGGAATGATTGTGACGTGATTAGGGTGCACAGGGGCAAAGTGAAAGCACAAGGGATTTTTTTTCACAGGTTTTTATTCAAAAATATTTGCTCCACTGTGCTGGGCTTCAGGTGGCTTCTTTTCTGGCTGACAATTTCCTCAGCCTTTGAAAAAATCCTCTCATACGGCACAGAGGACGCTGGTATGCAGAGGTACCGAGAGGCAACTTTAAATAGGTGTGGGTAAAGTGTGTTGCGGGTGACCCAGTACTTCAGTGGGTCCTCTCAAATACCTAGGTAGGCAGAAAGATTATTCATGATGGAACAAAGTCATTTTAAAAACCAGTCTTCTTTCAGAAATACACAGTAATATAGCATAGCTTGGGTTACAAAACCCAACTTCCTTGAATCTGGGCCAGTTTAGCACCAATACCATGAGGCATTTGAGCACATTGTCTTGCAATAAATTGTTTTAACATCTTTATCAGTGAAATGGCTTTGGATTCTGACACCCTTGTTTCCTCTGACAGTAGTTGGCCGTAGCACTGTTAGGCTCTGGTGAGTTGCCTCATATTCCTCAACACTAAAAGGTCTGATGTCTGTGCTTAGAAGGACCAGAGCTGCAACAAATGGTTCTCCTTGGTCGTACAGTCTTGTTAGGTAAATATGGGTCATAATAAGCTGCTGACGACCTACAGTATACGGACATATTTTTGGGGAGGACGGTCTCCATTTTCAGTAGCTTCAAGCTAAGTGAGCTGCTGTGAGTCAATGGAAATTTCTGTACCACTAAAAGAACAGAGGTCAGCTTCAAGTTTTCAGTTATGAAGTGGCATGTAACGGCAAGATAGGCATCCATGTTAATGGACGTCCACAAATCAGCCGTCAAACTAACAGCAGAGGCCTGCCTCACCTCAGCCATTGCCTTCTCTCTGGTTGTCTTATACCTTGCCTCCACCAGATCTTACAGTGCTTTTCTATCCAGAGAATGGCTGGTCATCCCCAACAATCATCTCCACCAAGGCCTCATCCAACCTTTTGTTTTCTGGACACTGTAAAGGAGAGAATTATTATTATTATTATTATTATTATTATTATTATTATTATTATTATTATTATTATTATTAAAGCTCGTGTGTGTGTGTGTGTGTGTGTGTGTGTGTGGATAATAAAGAATGACCATCAGGATATCCAGCGTTCACAGGCTCGTTGCTGTTGGCTTGGTGTGCAAGATTTGATGATGTCCCAACATGGATGAGGTGGTGTTATTGAAGCAAAGCAAAACACCAAACCTTAAAATAATTCTATTCTTAAAACACGACCCATGGAGTCTACAGAGAAAGCTATTCCATGTTCACTTGGAGGAGACAGGTGTAGAACACACAGACCTGCTGCTGCACACAGATGTAAGACGGCTGAGCAGAAGTGAAGTTTTGGCAAGATTCAGTGAGTTGTTGCCTGAAAACAAAGACTTTCTGAAGCTTTCAAAATATGCAGAATATGCACAGCTAGATGACTACCAGTGGTTTTTGGTATCAATAGCACATACAAAATTGTACATCAGAAGTAGTCTATACGCTACCTTATTTGGTGGAATCGGATCGAAATGCTCCCAAACTTTTGAATGTCGCTTTCCAGTTGTAACGCTACTCGCAGTATCTCAGTTTCTCATCTTAACCAAAAGTGTTAATTATTGAACTAACTCATGTAGCCTATGTATTGACCAGCTATGCTAAACCATAAATGAATTGTCTGCTTAACACTAAGTTTGAAACTCTAAAACACACTTAACTACATACGGTTATCTAAATTAGACCCACCATTCAAAACTAAAAGCCTACAGGTGTTTGCTAAACACTGCCATAATGCACATGTGAAAACACCTGTAACCAATTGGAGCACTTAGAAATCAGAGCTTGAACGCTATAAATAGGAGCCAGGTTTGCTCTTTGGTGTGCACAACAATGGAGGCCAATTTTGGAGAGAGAGTTAGAGGAAGAGGTGTTCGAGTAAGAGGAGGATGAGGACGAGGAGGAGGAGGATATCGTTTGTGATGTTGATGACGTGCTGTGGCCAGATGCACATCCAAGACGGGATGGACTGTAATTGCAATATACTGTAATTTGTTTACAGTACAATACAGTAACTATGTTCATGTCATCTTCAGTTAAAGGAATTGTCTGATACTGAGTATATGTGTGTTGAATAAACAAATTTGTTTGTTTCCCCATTGCATTTGCGTTCATAGTCTATATTTACAGCATGCTACAAATGAAAATGCCAAAGACTCTAGATAATAGTGTTTTATACTTAGCACATCAGTGTGCAGTTGGCATGTGGAAATTTATTTGCTGTTTGTGTGTAAAGTTTGACGCAAAAATACAATTTTTAGAAGAGTTTATATAGTTTTGAATGAAGTGTTTGCTTTTGCAAGAGATGTGTATATGTTTTTTTGTGTGTAGAGTTTTGACAAACAGGGCCCTAGTTTCAGAAATTGTGTTTTAGCAATAGTAAAAAAAAAAACACTGTATACAGAAATATTTGCAGGCTATCGTTGTGTTTGCCTGTGTTTTCTGTATACACAGAGCGATTTTGTATTTGGTTACGTTTTCTGCATGTTTGTTGTGTTTTCTGTATTTGCTTGGGTTTTCTGTTTTGGTTGGGTTTTTTTCATTTGCAGCGTAATTGTATATTTGGCTGTGTTTTCGATATTTGTAGCACGTTGTGTTTTCTGTGTTTGGTTGTCACTGCAATAGTGGCAGTGCATTTCTGTATTTGCTTGAAGTTTCTGTATTTGAAGTGTGTTTCATATTTGATTGTGTTTTCTGTATTTGCAGTGCATTTCTGTATTTGTTTGTTTTCTTTTTGTTTTTGTTTTGTTAAACTACATAGGCGTCGTAAAATGGGTGAAAGTGTGTTGTGTCTATTTGAATGTGTTTTCTGAAGTTGCAGTGTGTGGGTCTGAGGGCCACTGTATTTTATTAGTGTTTGAGATTACACCTCCCAAGGATCATTAACCGTCTCTTTGTTGGTCTCTTTTTTTACTAATGCCACCTACACAGCATTCCCAACTGCTGTCCTAAACAAACCACTGTCGATTTGGCAAAATGTAAATCATCACTTTCTATGCAGCCAAAACGTACTTACTTTCAGGACAAAGGCGCCAGACACCTGGTATTTAGAAGAGCAATAAGAGCTTGAAAGAATTGAGTGTAGGTTGGTTGATTCACTGTAAATTAAGAATATCACAGATCACTCCTTTTTAAAAGTAAAAATGAAAGATGCAGTGAAATTTCTTTTCAAAAAGTATTAGAGATTTGTGAATGATGTGTGATCTGGCTAATAAACAGACCTTGCACAACATCAGACAAATTCAAGGACCAGAGGGAAGACGACAAGCTTTTGTCATCCTCTGAAGATCTGCCAGAGAACAAAGACAACACATGCATGCTTCAGGAAACCACACAGCAGAGTACATTACATGCACTCAGCGAGTTAAGACTCAAACTGAAAGTGAAAACTTCAAAGATAGGGGGAAACTTAAAAGTAAGAAAAATAGGCTTTCTTTCAGGCCGCAGAAGTCCATGCTAAATTGTGCCTCCTCATGTCTAATTCCATTTTTGGGGAAGTATTGTAGTTACTGTAGCCCCTCGTTGTCTACTGCTACTGTATTAGGAGCCAAATTAAACACGTGCATTCTATTGTTGTGGCTGTATATTGACTGACTCATTAATATGGTGCTGTCTGCAGGTGGTTGGCATTGTTACAAGAACAGTTGGGTTTGTGGTTACTGGAGGGAGCTATATAAGTGCCAAAATTATAACAGATACACTATATAAAATTTAAATACTGAAATTTACATTGCATTTTGTGAAAACTTCTAATTGTGAAAGTTTTTAGTGAAAGCAGGGTTTTTCTTCTCACTGTTATTGTACTGTGCATGTCAACAGCTACAGGCAAGTCTGCAGCTCGAAATTTCTTTAAATCCGAGGCTTCCTGACAGATGAATATCACATCCCATATGGACCATTTCCTTTGTTTTGAACCTTGGATAGGATGTTCTGTACCTGCAGAACAACCAATCACAATCCGACACAGGTCTCAAAAGGAAAAATAAGTGTCAAAACAACAATTTAAAAAAAGGGATTTTGTGGGAATTTTTGCCAACATAATATACTACCATATTTGAGTTTTACACCCATTTATTGGCTATATTAAGTGTATATTATATGTTTGAGTGTTTAGTATAGTTCTAGTTTCTGCAAGAAGCATTTGTATTACCCTTTGATTCATTTAATGTCTCTGTCTCTGTCAGCGCTCCTCCTGCTGTCTTGTGTTTTTTATCTCTGTGGTCACTCCAGGGCTCTGTACCCATGGGATGGTCAGATCCATCTAACCTGATGTGTTGCACCTGGGCAGGCTGGGCCGAGGTTATTCAGGCTGGCTCCTGATTCTCTCACCCTCACAATAATCATCTACCTTTTTGGTTTGGTTTTTGTTTTGCCTTCATAACAATACACAGTCAACACTGCAACCATCACTGACGTAGAGACTACAGATTCATTTATTATGCTGCTTTTGTCTTAGTTTCAAACAAAATATTGTTTAAATTACTTTTAATTCTGTGTGGCCTCCCTCTTTGTCTAGTTCAGTGAGCCTGGGCCGTCACACTCTGAATAAGAAGAATGCATAATACTGACGCAGAACAATGTCTTATCACAGACTTTTTTCACGTTTTCTTCCACTGTGTTCTCGAGAATTGTTTTGGAGCTCTGTCTTTATTAAAAGATGATAAGACAGAAAATAATATGATGGTGTTTGTGGGGGGAGAGAGAGAGGACATTCAGGATCCAAATGTTCCAATAAAGCAGAAAATCATTTCATTTGTAAATGCCAAAATAAATGTAAAATGGCTGCTTATATTAGGCTGTCTTTATGCCTCATAGCAATAGTGAAAGAGTATTTCCGTTCACCCACATGTCAGTCAAATGTTTGGTAAAAAGTATTTAAAATTGTGTATATATACATATACACTGGACATATTTCCTTTACCCACAAAAACAACTATTTAGAATATCAGAATCAATAATCCCTGGTTGAGTGGACAGGCTAGACAGTCCTCAGGTCCCAGGCTTATTTGTCCTGAAAGGATGCCATGAATACAAATGGACTCTGAATACAAAATAACATTGATACATTACATTATGAACAATGTAGTTTCTCAGTATTGCCTTTGCTTTTTCATTGTCTTTTTCAGACTTGAAACAGAAGGACAAACATTATTTTTCCTGTCATCTTTATGCTTCGGGAAATATATTATTTGGAGTTTCCTGTATATGGACATAGACGAATCAGCGCAGTGCTACACTGCTGTGAAATTGTCATCTCAGAGAGATGCGTCATACTCAGTATAATTGAAATTCTTATTTTCATCTTCATTTGATTTCTGCTGCATCTGATTTAATATTAGCTGTGACTTCTATGTAGGTACTTTTTAGTAATTTCTTGGAACAGGAAGAAATGATGCACGATGTCGGTGATATACTGGAGAAATTGGAAATGCTGCTCATAGAATGTTTCACTCTCAAAGACCTTCTTAGTTACTTAATTCCTTGAAAAACTACTTAATTTTAGCAGGACATTTGTTTTAAATATCAGCTCTGGCTATTATATCCTACCTAAACAATTATGCTCATTGTGTCACTTCATGTTCTTCTTTTCTTGATCTCATCTTGGGCCATGTTCAGCAACACAACGTCATCTGGAAAAGTGCTGCCATTCAAATACATGTCAGCGCACATTCCTGGTAGATTTACTTTGCAACATGAACACTGTATTTTTATTCACAATCGTCGCAATGAAAGATAAAATAGTTGCTCCTGTGATAACCGTTACGAAGTGCTTCACAAAGACAGCTAAATAAAACGGTCAAGTCATAAAATCAAGAAAACAGATACCAATACAAAATAAAAACATTTTAAAGGAAATAAAAGACAGTTCAAAGAAAAATTTAAACTCATGTAAAATAAGGAAAGGCTCGATAAAAGTATGTTTTAAGAAGGGACTTGAAGGAGATCACTGACTTTGCCGACCTGACTTCCCCTGGAAAATTGTCCCAGAGCCTCGGGGCCCTGACTGCAAATGCTCTGTCCCCTTTAGTGTTCAGTCGGGCCTCTGGAACAGACTAAAGACCTCTGCCCAACGATCACAAAGTACGTTTAGTCTAGGACTTTACCTCTAGTCTAGGGCCACCAGCAGGACAAAGTTTCACTTAATCAGAGAAACATCTCAACATCTAGGAGATGGACTGATACAAAATTCATGGTTCCCAAATCATGTACCCTGATGACTTTGGTGATCCCCTGACTTTTCCTCTAGTGCCAGTCAGAAACTTGACAGAAACAGAAAATCTAGACAACTGTTGGATGAATAGCCGCAAACTTTGCTACAGATATTCAAGGTCCCTAGAGGATGAATTCTAATAACTTTGGTGATCCTTTAAGGTTTCATCTAGCACTAACCAACTTTAATTCATCCATTACTTTGGTTTATGAGATGGTGAACATGGAACATGAACATTATACCTGCTAAACATGCTTAGCATGGTATATTCCCCTCCTTGAGTGGATCCTCTGATCGCAGTGATTCCATTGAAATTATTTTACAGCAAAATTTCACAGTTTTCCATCCTGGTGTGTCGAGGCCTTAAATGTAAAAGATGTTGCAACTGAAAAGAACCTTCATCTATATGGACCTAGTTTAGACAAACGCCAACCTTATTTTTACATCACTGAGGAAAGACTATGAATGGTCGAATACCAGTAGGGTATAGTTTTCAGTTGTAGCAGGTAAATATGACAAAATCAAAATCCCTTTGCTGTCCTTTAACCCAGGACAAGTTTTGTGTTTTTAATGTATGTGCTTATTGTTGAGTTTGTGTTTTGTACTGTCTCTGGTGTATTTGTTGCCCATCCAGGGACGGGCATCGCAAATTGGTGTGGTGGTGTGTCAATTCAATTCAATTCAGTTTTATTTATATAGCGCCATATCATAACAAAGTTATCTCAGGGCACTTTTTCGAGTAGAGCAGGTCTAGACCGACTCTTTATATTTACAGAGACCCAACAGTTCCCACCATGAGCAGCACTAGGCGACAGTGGCAAGGAAAAACTCCCTTTGAACAGGTAGAAACCTCGAGCAGAACCAGGCTCTGGGTGGGCGGTCATCTGCCTCGACCGGTTGTCCTATATTATATTATGATTTCGCTAATAAATCAGCAAATCTCACATGCATGGACCGTGCCTATTGTGTCAAAAAGTAAATATTAAGAGCTTCAACATGTTACAGTGTCTTTAAACTTATTACTCCAGTATAGTGGTCCCAAGTCCCAGTTCCCATCAAAGACCAGGTGTGAGTCCAACACATCCAGGTCTGTCCAATTAGAAGATAATGATGTGACGTTTGAACATGAATTGCTATTAGACACAGGTGTGTTCACTTTTACCTGAGGAAGACAGTCTCTAAAACGTTATACCAGTCATGTCCATATAAAATAAAATTAGTTTGTCTTTTTTTTCTCCCGTATGCATAATTTTCTCTCTACTTGTCTGTCTGTCTTTATCAGGCTGCATGAATGACCACTGGTTAAATGGTTAATACAGTGACACCATTAGCTCCAATATGTACATTATGGCAGGAAGCAGATGTAGTATTAGTTTCGAAGCATTATTGCTTATTAGCATTAACACAACAGACACACATGCTGCTCTGTCAGTTTATTGTCAGCATGGATCTCTGATGTACTGACGTCAGAGCAGCGTTGTGTTAATATTAGCTGCTAGTGCTATTTGAAAGCCATACTCTGACAGTGTAAAAAGAAAAAAGCAGGACAAGGATGTGTCCACTGTAGCTTACTGTAAGCCATTATTCTGCTATGAACTGAGCAGCCTTGTTTTTAGTTACAAAATGAATGAATGTGTACAATATTTGCTCTAGGGTAAAGAAATTAATTGTACTATATCAATAAAAATGTCTTCTTTTTTTAAATGTCCCTCTTTCCAAACGGTCACAGCACAAACAACGTTAGGAGTAAACATAACACTTCAACACTGTGGTTCAGGAGTAGTTGTTGATTCTGCCAAACTATTTCATTATTTCGTTCTCATCACTTTAACAACCAAGTTACCATTTGTGATTACTGATTAACACACCTTCATTTCTCATCACACAATCAAAACATACGCATCCATACACCACGAGTATGCTCTGATTTTACTGATTATTTCCAACCATAACGTGTTTTATCTATTAGTTTTTAAAATGATTGCTTTAATCAAAACATTTCTGCTCTCTTGCTTAAGTGTCCCATGCTTGTTGTTGTTCCTCTGTGTTGTGGATACTCCTCAGCTGTTGGTAGGTCGGATATCGAAGACATGCGGGATGTCTGCTTCTGATCCTGCTTGATCCATTTCAAATTGTAAGGCCTCTGTTGTTCTTCCCAGACCTGAGAATTCTCCACTGCTGCATCAGCGTCCTACTGGGTCCATCAGTACTGTATCCCAAGGTTACACGATCAATAGCATTATGAGAGCTCTCAACAAGGCAGCCTGAGATGTAAAATGGACCTTGTATTACTGGCTGTGTTCCATCATGTCTGTGGAAAAACAAAGGCCTTTTGAGCTAATGAAAGTATAATGACACCCCTCAAGTATCCTTTCAGTGGTCTGTTGATTGTATTATTGACTATTGTCTCATGAATTTTGATTTAAATGAGTCTTTTCTTGTTTCAGGTATATGAATAAAGCTATTCATTATTCCAAGCGGTTTTCCTTCCTGGCTGTAGTGAAATATTTAAATACAGAGAGGATCAATCAGTAGAAATCTACTGCTTCTAGGGCTCAGGATTGTTATTTGCCAGTGTATGATTAAGTTCTCCTTTTCAATGTCAACTGTTCCTACTCCTGGCTTAATTAGGAAGAAATCATTATCCATAAAGAAATGCTTATTTTCCATATTTAATTTGTTCGTCGCTAGTATGAGCAGTGTCTAAATTAACTGCTTCACCTTCATGACTTCAATTTATTCCATCCCTCTCTGCATCTCTCAAGGTTTTCTGTCTGTGCAGAGAGCCAGCACAGGCTCAGTGTTGCTGACAAGAACACACACAGGTGGTGAGTCACTTAGCATTTTGATGGATATAATTATCTGCCTCTTCCACGACATACAAACACAAGCAACCTGAAGGTCCATGTAATTACATAAATGGTATACATTCAAATATGGGTCTTCACTCATACCGGTTAACGTAATTACTCTCCTGACGAGGGCAAGTGTAACACATTTGAGCACTGAGCAAACACCTGGACAGTAACCTCATTAACACATACAGTGGAAAACAAGCCACAGAAACGCAAAGACAGAGGTACGGTGCAACAGGGTGACTCAGGGTACCGGAGCATAAAAAGTCTTAAAGGTAAATGTCATGGGAATGGACAGTGAGTGGTCTGTGGATGATGAAATGTGGCCTATATATATGGATATATAACATATGTACCCTAGCTCAAAGCACCACTGTGCTTAATATTCCAATATTTTTAAACCTGGCCTCTATTTTTACATATTTTGGGGTCTAATTGGTCCAGTAGATTGCCTCAGCCGGCAACCGCGAAACGGACTGCAATGGCAGCAATGTAATCCCTGTAGGCAACTGCGCCCGTCAAAGTCCGTCCACTAAAAGTGCTTGTTTTTGCCACTGACAGGCTCAGATTGATAGTGAAGTGTCTAACAAAAAGGTTTGTCTCTGTAGGGATCCTTTCCATAATGTCGTCAAAGAGTAAGATCCTTTTTGTTTAACCAGAAACTGAACCTCCTGCAAGATTTACTTCTGTTTCAGGTTACTTTATTTGTACCCGTAGGTAGATTTGTTTTGCAGTTCAGAAAAATCAAGACAGACATCCATCTAAAGACAAGCAGACACATTTTTACAGACAGGACTAACAGTAAACCAAGACAGGACATGAAAAAGTGCTCAAAGGATGGTGACTGATGGTGGTGAGGAGGTGAGTTGTTGCAGGAAGACGACAGTGTTTCTGGTTAAACAAAAAGGATCTTACTCTTTAACGAAAAGGTCTAAGTCTTAATGGCCTAGCATTCACAAAGGGCTACTCTAAAGATGTATTACACAGACAGCACTGCTAATATATTCACTGATAAATATTTCTGCACCACATTACGTGTGTGTGTGTGTGTGTGTGTGTGTGTGTGTGTGTGTGTGTGTGTGTGTGTGTGTGTGTGTGTGTGTGTGTGTGTCAGAGGACTCTTAAGAGCCAAGAATAGAATTTATAGTAGATATTTTCTTGCTGATGGTCATCCTATTGTTGCCACACCTTGTGCTTTTGTGAATTATTTCTTATTGTTTTATTCCACAGTTTCATTCTTTCAACATCACAACTCAAAAATCATTTGTTTCTGTTTGTTCGTTTGTTTGTTTGTTTCTCCTTGGGCAAGACAATGAACCCCAAATTGCCTCCGACGGCCAGGCCAGCACCTTGCATGGTGGCTCACTGCCATGGGTGTGTGAGTGTGTGTGTGTATGTGTGAATGACAGGCAGTCACAGTACCAGCTGAAGAGAGTGCAGCTGCAGATCAGAAATGAAGCTTTCTCCCACATTCGCCCCTTTTTGATCATAGAATCAACCATGTAGTTAAAAACAAACAAAAGTAAATAATTACACCAGAATGACCTACTGTTGGAGTTCCATCCACGCAGGATAGTGGCCATATAACTATGAACTAAAGCTGCAACGATTTGTCTTTGGGCTTTAGGAAATTATGATGGACATTTTTCACTGTTTTCTGATCTTTTATAGACCACTAATTGATTATTTGAAAATATAATTGGCAGATTAATCTTACCACTTTGGCGATGACTAGAAATTGATTAAAAACCATGGGCCGTATTTTCATGGCGGCACAACAATCAGCACAAGCAGCACTGTTTGGTATTGTCCTGACCTTGAAATTCACTTTGCCCGTATGTGTGGTATTTTGGTGCCAAGTGCAGAGCGCAAGATGCACAGGTGGGAGGAGAGGCACAACCTGAAGGGAGGTTCATTCAAATGAGGCAGCGCAAAGCGAGGCTGTTGGCATTTTGTTGGAAAATGTGTTAGACTTTACACTGAGAATAGACAAAAATAGCCTAAACAATAATGCTTAAAATGTAAATAAAATAAATTGAGTGACGTCTGCGAGCTAGTTCAGGCAGTCAACTCGAGCTGCACTGCTATACACAGACTGACATGCCTCACCCTCCACAACCATCTACCGAACACACCCTCCCAATCTGGCAGTCTATTTAAGCTGAAAAATTTCCCATCTCTCCCTCTTCCTGTCAATGCCACTGTTGCCTGTTCTTTCAGCCCCACCACCACCCCAGCATCCACCTGCAGGCTCCGGCTAAGGGGTTTAAGATATTTGCTCATCACTCCCCAATATCTCTATGTAAACATATCTGCGGGGAGTGATGAGGTTGGAGCCTAGATGCCAAACTCTAACAATGTTCTGCTGCTATAATAAATATTTCAAACGTGAGTTGTCTGATTGAAGAGTGTTTAATTAAGTTCAATCAGTAGATTTGTTTAAATCGGCATCAAAAAATAACTGTGGTTAGGGCAGGAACGTCTATAAATTAAAATAGGTGACTCTTACATTATCTGTTGTTGACAGCTGCTTTATACTGTATGAAAAGCTTCTCCTTGATGCGATCACTATTTTTTTATTATTTATTTCTATCATCATTGTACTAATTAAATGTAAAAAAAAAAAAAAAAACCACACCATCTGTTTCTGGCTGTATATTTGTGGTGCCGTCTATTCACATCCCGACCACTGCACCATCCAGAGAACAATATGGTTTCCGAGAGGAGCATCTTTCCATTTGTTGAGCTATTGTTGTCATTCCTCACTGTGATTGGCACAGCTGTTTCAGAGCTATGAGACCAGTGAGAGTGAGTGAGTGAGTGGATCATAATGAGTAAATGTAAAGATAAGATATGAATGATATGATCATATCGGGAAGTCAAGAAATTGAACCAAAGTAACCATCATGAAGACATTAACCAAATACAAACATTTCAGTTGTAGCGTCTTTATATTTATTTGATTTGGTTTAAATCAAGATACTGAATGAGTACTTAGAGTGCAGTCACTAAGTCTGACATGGAGCGAGGTAATGTTTAATCTCAGGAGAACATGATATGCTGATCATTGAGTGAGGAACTTGTTTTTCATCATGCATGAGTTAAGTGTGTCTACTGAGAGAATGTTATTTAGAGAAAGTGTGATAGTGATGTTTTGCCTGTGTGACCACTGTTGATGCTTGTTGGAAAACATAAAAAATGCCAACAACGTGACTTTTAGTTTATTGCAGGTAAAATAAAAAGTGAAGTACTTCAGGGACTGGACTAGACCAGACTGCAAATTTCTCCCTTCCCTGACATTCCCCTTGACCCTTTTATAATTTCCTGTGCCTCCAAGAATCTCTCCCGTCAAATTTAGCAGTCTGTTTGTTTTTCACCAAAATGAACTTAGGACTCTGCTGCTAAAGCATAAGCTATACTGTGGAAGTGTATATTAACAAATGACCCTTAACCCTGACCTTCTCATATGCCCATATCCAACTTTGACATTTCTTTAAATCCCTTTAACCACTCTGTCTCATCCAATTTCACAGCATACTTGAATCAATAGCCCACAACCTCAGGGGCGTCCCCTGTGCACTAGGTATGAAATATAAAACACCCTATTCAGAACACACACACACTCACTGTACTGATGGCCAAAGCACTTTCTCAGTTGGGGCTCTATCTCAGCAGTACTTGTCATTTCTTTAGAAGAAGAATCCACCCACCAAACAGTCCCTGGTTAATCATTCATGTGGCAGTTGAACCTTTCAAAATGCTGAAATGTCAAGTAGATGTTACTGAGGCACTTATTGAAGGAATATCAGCAGCTATCCCACCGTTTCACATAAAAGGACTATGTGCCACTGACGCACTTGTGCTGGACTTTTCTCAGATTTAACATTAACCTCACTTTAGAGCACATGATGAGATGCGCAATTTCTTAGTCTTGCTGATCCTATAAAGCATTTGACAATTTACAGTCTACAAAAAAAAACGGAAAAACAAACTATTGATCAGTTTTTTTCATTTTCCGTTTTCTACATTGAATAAAACAATGGAATCAATGGATAATACACGGACCCAATGTTAAGGCTCTGATGTTCTGTGCATTGTGCTGCTATCCATCCTGATCACCCACCCTCACTCAGTGACAAATAGATGCTGGCAGACCATGGGCATGCTGCACTGTGTCAGTGTCACGGCCTCCTCATGGTCAGTAGCACTGGGATGAATGGATTATTATTGGCCTCATATTCCTGACATTTATATGAGGCCTGGAGGTCACCGGCCTCTCAGACAGGAGGCTCAGTATTTTGACTTTCACAGCTTTCACTCTGCTGCTTTTGTGCAACAGTTGCATACGTAATGAGTAATAACAGATATCATCTCCAATGATAAAAATAGCTTAACCTTTGCATGCAAAAACTTTCAAAATGAAGAATGACGCTTTGCTGAACTTTGCAGCTGACAGGGTTCTGTCTCTCTGTGCACCAAATATTGCTCTTGAGTAAAGCCAGTTTCTTAGTCGGAAAAAATGAAACAATATGTTGAGTCTGGTGTGTTTGTGGGCTTGTACAAGTGCAGTCTCTCCCTCTTGGTGAGGCAACTAGATTTTCACATATCAAATGAAATTAAATGGGTTTTTGGGGCAGACACACGTTCTCCCTCCACATTAAGATATGCAACAATATGTGTGCATTGTGAAGGTGCAAGTGGAAAGCCTTTCTTGTATGTACAGCAGTATGTATTCCTTACGTTGAAGTCAACAGCATACATACACCTGTATCTCCATGGCAAATACCGGACTGAACACAATATTTGTAAAAAGATGCTAATGCTGCCAATACCAGCTTTATAAAGCTAATAAAAGTAATTTCTAAGGTGTTTTTTCTCTCTCTCCAAATGTAATTCTCAAATAGGCTAGATTTTATCAACTTTCCAGTGTGTTATATTGCTGTTTTTAGATCAGACTACATCTAATGACACGGGTGACAGGGGCAAGCACCAACTGAGGTAAAACTCAGATTTTATTCCGACATTTGTCTGCGACAAATGTTTGGTATGAGGCCAGAAAGATAGCCAACTGAACTAACAACTGCAGGGAGAGTATGTATTTTCTGAGCTATGGGCCTTCAGAGCAATGGGCGTTTGTTTTCTGGATAATGAGCTGTCGGACAAAGGGGCTTTCGGTCCAATGGGACGTTTTTTGGACTATTGGGGTTTCGGAATAATGGCATGGCACCGTCCATTTATGTTACAAATCATTAAAGCTTATTAGCAACAAGTAGCCTCAGTTCCATCCTACTTTGTAAATGCCACAGTCCATTCTTTCTTGGAAAAAGCATCATTAAAAGCTAACCTTGACCTCAGCGCTACATTTGGCATTGCTGATCGTTCAATCCATCTTGAATCCCATCATCTTAAACATTACGTGGGCACCAGTTGTTTATGATGGGACTGCTTTGAATTATGACTTATCTTCAAGATAGAACTTTTTCTAGGTCCATTTCCATCGTGCATTTATGGAACCACATGATGAAATATGGGCACATACGGGTGTAGAAAAAAACCCGGAATAACTGAAAGCTAATAGGGAGGTCAACATGAGATGTTTGTTTTTGTGCCATAAACTGCAGGAATTGCAAAAGTAACGCATGGAAAACATTAACCTCCCTGTTAGCTTAGATTGCAGAATTAGCTATTAGCATCTAGTGATCTGGTCAGAAACCTGGATTTTAATAAAGTGGTGGACACTCTGGTCACACTGTTACTGTTTTTATGGCTGTTCAGTGATGACTGCAAAGGTTTGTCAGGCTCTCCTGTGTAATTGAGTCAGTTTAAATGTGAGTTTAAAGTGTCAGTGTGTGACTCAGTGACAGCTAGAAGTGCAGACTGATGGCTTTGGATGGAAAATGCATTGCAATGTTATGCTGAAGAAAATCGCAAACAGTGCAGTCTCCTTTCATGATCCTGTGTGGCTGATATAAAAGTTAATTAAATTCTGTATTTACAAAGTTGAGTGAAGCTTTGCCTGTACATTCTGAAGGCATCTAATAGTAGGTTTTGCGGAACACATCTGGCATATGTCTTCTGTCTGGTACTTTCTTATGGTAAACAGCAGGAGTAGGAGCAGTAATGTCAGTAGGATACATGCTGACATTACTGATATAATATCCAGAATTAGGGGGCATCTGTGCTCTTAACTAGTGCAGCAGGCAAAAAGCAGGAATTTTATGTATTCCAGCGTTTCTCCCCAGAATTCCATGTGTCATTTTAGATAGCTAGAGCGGGCAGATGTCTATCACAGCAAGACCTCCAAATTAAACGATGTGCTTTGTTGGCCCATTTCCTCTAGAACAACACTTATAAGCGTTTTCTGATCTAATGCCCCTATCAGCAGGATAACATCATTTGTCTGTACCTTCCAAATCCATTACAAATCACTGTTATAAATAACTCTTAAAAAAAAAAAGTTAAAAATAAATCTTTTAATGATGTGAGGTGTGTGCAAATAAGACTTGGTTAGGTTTAGATTAGGAAAGATCATGGTTTGGGTCAAAATGACTACTTTAAGGTTAGGGGACCTTCGTCATCATGGTTACAATAGTAACCACACGGTTAAGGTTGGGGATCAATTGTGGTTGTGCAAGACCATTAGCACTGGTTCCCCTCAAGGCTGCATCCCTTCCCCCTCTACTCTTCTCCATGTACACCAACAGCTGCACTTCCAGTCATCAATCAGTCAAGCTTCTGATGTTTGCAGATGACACCACCCTCATTGGGCTCATCTCTGGTGGGGATGAGTCTACCTACAGGTGGGAGATTGACCATCTGGTGACCTGGTGCAGACAGAACAACTTGGAGCTCAACACTCTCAAGACAGTGGAGATGGTAATGGATTTCAGGAAGAACCCAGCCCCACCCGCCCCCATCATTCTGTGTGACTCCCCAGTCAACACTGTGGAGTCCTTCTGCTTCCTGGGCATCACCCAGGACCTCAAGTGGGAGCTGAACATCAGCTCTATCACCAAGAAATCACAGCAGAGGATGTACTTCCTGCGTCAGCTGAAGAAGTTCCACTTGCCAAAGACAATGATGGTGCACTTGGTGCACACTGCCATCATTGAGTCCATCCTCACCATCCATCACCATCTGGCACTCTGCTGCCACTGCCAAGGACAAGGCCAGACTGCAGTGCTATAATTAGCTCATCAGAGAAGGTGATTGGTGGCAATCTGCCATCCCTCCAGCCATCCCTTCCTGAGCAGGAAAGATTGTGGCCAACCCCTCGCACCCTGGACACAAACTTTTTGAGACACTCCCCTCCAGCAGAAGGTTGCAGTTTGGTAGGACCAAAACCTCCTGCCACAAGAACAGTTTCTTCCCGAGAGCAGCCAGCCTCATCAACAAGGTTTATTATCTTTTCATAGGAAGACAAGATAGGAAGTGATGAAGAGGAAATTGGAAGACTGGAAGGACAGAACAAACGGTGGTTCTCTCCTAAAACTACGTTCCAAACAATAACATCAGCACTTTGCAATTGATTCCACTTTTACTTAAATACTTTTAATTTCTTCAAATTCAAAGCTCTTTTTTTCTCTAGTCTCAGTGGAAAACTATCCCCTCTGCATGAATCATGTTGTATTTATGTGTGGAGTGTAGATTATAGTTATAGATTAAAAGCCATGTGCTCTACAGTTGTATTGTTGTGTTATAATTCAACTGTACATTATGCTCCATTGTGCTTCAGCTTTAAACAGAAAAGGGTTAAAGGGGCACTCCACCAATTTCATACAGTAAGTTTACTCTATGTTGATGCAATCTATCCCATTCAGTCCGTCTATTGTACCTTCTTCTTTTGCTCTGCACATATAAACATAAATCATTGTAACCAATTTAATTTTTTGGCTCATTTAGTTTCCCTTTTTGTTCTGGGTGTCCCTTTCAGATGTGTACATTAACCGTATATGTACTGGGCTGGGCATGTTTGCTTTAAGATGCAAAGGAAATGACTGCAGCAAATGAGGAATTCAGATTACATAGCAGATCTTCAGCCTTTTGACCTAAGAACCATTTGTCTTACATTTCTGCTGTCAGGTGAAAACCAAGTAAAGGAATTTTCATTGTTTGTCACACGGTCCAGTTATATGTGGACTGCAGGGCTGCCCGAGCCATTTGCCAGCTGCTTACTTCATGAGTGTTATTTTTGCCGGTTATATTTCATGGTGCTGGGTTTATTGAATCCTGTTACAAACCCAGACAAAATGAGAGCACATCAGCTGAAAAATAAATACTCTAATTTCTTCAAGAAAATATGAATTTGAAGCTCGCTGGCTTGTCTTTTCATTGTTTATTTATAAAAGAAGTTCTGTCAAAAAGATGCGCTCTATCAATTATGAAAACTACATACCTATAATGTAGTCAAAAGGCAAGACAGATCGATTAGGTCCAGGCAGACCATTACTGGACGTGGGAAGGACCATGTGACCGTCTGCTCACAACCAAAAATGGATCAAACCCAACAGTCATTAGAAAGAGAACATAACATATTTGAAAAATATAAATATTTGTAAATCTTGTTTTCATTTGTGAATCAGTGTTTCGACACAATTTTTTTTAATGTGCGAATATGTTTTTGTCTTCTAATTTTGAACCTAACTGTCCATCCCCCCACTGACCCCTTAGGGAAGTGGACAAGATAAGGAAAAACCATTAGTAAAAAGACATCCTGTCCCACAGTAAACATCATATTTAAGGTACTGCAGAGATGTACTGTACATCCTGCAACTGGAAACAGGCTAAACTGTGACCAGCTGACAGTTATTATAAGTAATGCTATATGTTTTATTCCTCTGTGACAGCCTGTCAGCCAAACACATTGAACTCTGTAAGAGACACTGGCCCTGGGGCCAGAAACATGAAGACTTCCTATTTAAGTACAAAGGCATTTCCTCACAGTCTGAAGAATATCACCAGCACCAGCAGGTTGTTGATGCCAAGCAGAATCCCTCAGCAGAGAGGCGATATTATACTGCAGCACATAAACACCCACATGCTTTATTGTGTTACAGCATGTGTGTGTCTATGCATGCAACACACATGATTAATAATGAGCTCCAAGGCAGATACATGCCCACTAAAAGAACTGAAATGACAGAACATTCTTTAGATGGACCACTGGGTGTTAAACTATATGTAAAGAGATGCGGTGTGTGTGTGTGTGTGTGTGTGTGTGTGTGTGTGTGTGTGTGTGTGTGTGTGTGTTTTTTTTTTTTTTTTTTTTGCTACATTGGTTCCAGCAGTGGCAGCTGTTGTGAAGTAACCATTAGAGTAACATTTCCCCTCGCCTGTCCAGTAATAATATTTCTCCACACTGAGACTGGATCATTAGCACTGAAGACACATCTTAACTGCAGCCTCTAACACAATCTGATACACTGTATTGGGGTCTCCAGCTGTCACCTAAAATTATTTCTTTGCACTTCTGTGTCTGAGTAAGAGATGAGGACAGAGAGAAGCCTCGTGCACACACACACAAAGTGAAAAAGAGAGTTCTGGTTGTCAAGAACACATACAAAAAAATAAAAACAATGTCTCTTAGAAAGTGTACTTAAATGCCCGTGATTTTCGATTTATTGGTCCTTAGCGTTGTTTGTGGTTTCCAAGGTGAAACATGAACGGACAAAATGGCAAGGGCTCCTCTCACTGAATGGCTGTGCGTCATCGCAGCAGATCCAATAGCGAGCACGCCGCCTGTAGTGCCAAATATAAAAGCTGCTCTCATCCGATTTTCAAGAGAGTAAACCCGTTTTACTCCGGTTGATGAACACGTGAACACCAACAAATGCCCATTCACTATAAGCAATCAACTGTTTCCATGTTGTCAGGCATAGAGGCATAATGGATTTAAACTTCACGCTCTCAGGGCGCGACTTGGGCGCGATGGCGCAGAGACTCTTTGGGAATAACTCCCTGTTTCCATTTGATAACAACACCACCGCTTCCAAAACGGAGGAAGAAGACTTGGAAGTCAATACGGACGTTTACTCCAGGGTGATAGTCACAGTCATCTACGTGGCTCTGTTCGCTGTGGGCTCTCTGGGGAACTCCATCACCCTGTACACCTTGCTGACCAAAAAGACTCTGCAGAACCTCCAGAGCACCGTGCACTACCACCTGGCCAGCCTCGCCGTCTCCGACCTGCTGATCCTCGTCCTCTCCATGCCCATCGAGCTCTACAACTTCATCTGGTTCCACCACCCCTGGGTGTTCGGGGACGCCGTGTGCAGGGGTTACTACTTCCTCCGGGACAGCTGCTCCTACGCCACCGCTCTCAACATCGCCAGCCTGAGCGTGGAGCGCTACATGGCCATCTGCCACCCGTTCAAAGCCAAGAGCATCATGTCCCGCAGCCGCACCAAGAAGCTCATCAGCGCCATGTGGCTCGCGTCCTTCGCGCTTGCCACGCCGATGCTCTTCATCATGGGCCAGGTGATGCGTAAAGGCGAGAAGATATGCACCGCTATCGTCTCCCCTGTCACCATTAAGACTGTGCTTCAGGTGGGTGTCGGAGAAGTGTCTTATCGCTGTTTTGAGTGTTGGCTTTGCGCGCAGATGTCTCCATAGTTGCTCTTTACGAACGAATTAAAAGGGTAAATATTAATATGACTCGAGTCTGCAGCCACAAGTAGTACATGAGTTGGGTTTTAGGAGTGTTTTTTTTCGTTAGAGTGTACATACATGTGTGACATAGCGCTTGAGAAAGTGTACGGCTTCACGCGCGAATGTCTCCAAAATTCCCCTTGGTGCGTATCTGTTGATTTTCACTGGAAAACACAAAAGAAACTAAATCATAGCCTATGCAAAAAGGACGTTGATTTTATTAAGCTATTTAAGCTTTAATTCAGTATATTAAAATGAATTTAGCCATAGGGTTGTCAGTAATGCCACTTCACTGCAGGTTCATTTCTGTCAGGAAACCACCAACATCAACAACATGATGCTTTATTTCTGCAAAATTAATCAAACATGATGCTGAATGCAGGGGAGATGATCAGATCCTCAGTTCTTAATATCTAAAAAAAAATGTTGGTTGACATAGATTATCACTGACATCTAAAGGGAAAAGATCAGAAACAGCTACTTGAAACATAAGCAAACTTAAGGCAGCATGTAGGGTGCCACAGGTGTGATGTTTTCTGAAGTGGAAGGGTGTTGTTGGCTCAGTTCCTGCGCATTTTTATATGTTGTGAGCTGAAATGACTGGTGATTAATCCCTTAGTCGATTGACAGAAAATGTATCTGTTGCTTTTGATCATCAATCCATCATTGAAGACATTTTTCAAGCCAAAGATTTGATGGTTTCCAGCTTCTCAAGTGTGAGGATTTGTTGCTTTTTCTTTTCTTACATTATAGCAAACTGAATATCTTTGAACTATTGGTCAGACAATGTGAATACAGTCACCTTGGACTCAAGCCCCGCAGTTTGTGCCTCTCATGTATTAACATTTCATTTGAGTCACAGAACCAAGCATCTGATTTTCTGAAAAATATATACTAGGCAATCATGGAAATGTGTTCTGACAACACGTACTGCTGTTCTGAAGGTATTACCAGAATCCTCAAAGACTTGTCTAACCATCTGGATGAAAAAATGTTCTGTCTGTTGGACAGTAAAACATTTTTAACACGTTTCCCAAGTTGTGACTCGGTTTCCAAATCCAGACAAAGATGGTAGCCGGAAATTAACCTCCTCCCTCAATTTGTACAATGTGAATGAAAATTTAAACTTTTATTATCAGTTATATATTAGTTTATACTGATGATTCCAATTTTCTGTTGAGCTAAAAAAACACCTATTTAAAATGACTTTTAACTGACTTGTGTGTTTTTATTTGACCTATACAATATTATTATTATTATTATTATTATTATTATTATTAGGGGCCAGGCAGGTCCCTCTTGTATTTGCCAATCTTGTTCGTCTTCTTCTTCGTCTTCTTCTTCCTACGAGGAAATCTGCCTTCCCATGCATGAAAATTAACAAAACTTTGCACATAGGTCCAGTCCTATGCCACACTTCCTCAACTGGCATTGTGGGCTAACAGTCCTGATGGTGGCACCACAGCAACCGTCTGAAGTTTAAAACTTTGAAAATTCAATACAAATTAGTCGTACATGCCACCAATCTGCAGCTTTCACCAGAGTGTAGGTCCAAGTGAGCAGAAATGTTCAGATGCTTTGAATTGGCAGGGATTATGAATCCATCACTCTGTTTTTCTCAAACTGTAAAACCAATGAAACCAATGAATCTCCTCCCACATTTTGACATCAATTAACACTAACCTTGCTGCACTGCATCTTCAGACTGTCCTCCACAAACAATCCAGCCAAATTTTGGAATTATCAGAAACTGAGCCCACAGTGCATCAAAAGTACTACTGTAAATTCTCGCTGAATAAATCTCCAATGTTCATGAAAATGAATGACAAAATGTTTATCATGGTAAATGTAATGTGATAAATTTCAGAATTGTATCTCAAAAATAGAATTTCTGACAGTATTTTGAATGCTATCCTCATGTAACCTATTGCAGTCAATGGAAATAGAGCATCCATAAACATCAGTTTGTCACTTATGGAGCAATCAATCTTTATAAAAATAAATGACAGACATCTCTATGTTGTACACAAATTCTCAGAACACAAAAGACACTAATTTGAAAAAGTGATAGTGTGAAGCCATCTATGGTTTCTCACTTGGCAGATAGCTCAACAAGAAAGCCCTGGGTGATGCAGGATAAACATGCTACTGCCTACTCAGTCATTCCGCTGTGTGGATTAGACACACATGATTATTATTTTATTAAAAATATCTTTGAAATCATAATTATTATTATTATTATTACAAAAAAAGCCAGGACTGATAAGAAAAAACAGTCACAACTTGAGAAATGGGTTAAAAAAAAAAATCATTTCGTAGCAGACTGAATATTCTTTTCATCCAGATGGTTAGAGGAGTCTTAGTGCTGTTCTGAAGGTATTTCCAAAATCCTCTAAGTTTTGTTAAATGACCAAAGATCTCTGGGTATTTCTTTTTTTGAAAATTGGATGCTGTCATGCTCCCTTTTTACTTGTAATGACAATGCACAAACGTGGGCTATTTGGAAAATGTGATGGACAATTTTGAACAATTTTACAGACCAAGTGATGAACAGATAAATCACAAGAATAATCAATAATGAAAATAATCATTAGTAGCTGCCCTGTGTGCACGTTAAGGGGGCATGTGGCTTAAAGTAAAGCCTGTGAATCATCAGCAAGTGTGTGTGTGTGTGTGTGTGTGTGTGTGTGTGTGTGAGAGTGTGAGAAACAAAGCGAGAGAAACACACACACTCATACACTTCTTCCATACTCTGAGCACAGCAGCCCCCTCTAACAAAAAAGGCTATTTCTCAAGTCTGTCCCCACTACCCCACCAAGATAAATAGTGTTGCTCTGCAGGTCATAGGTCGTAGAAATGATTAGGCCTATCTCCCCGGCTTTGTTTACAATGCACATACTTGGCATTGACTCAGTGTTGTGATTTGGATTGTGAGAGAATTGGAAATGATTACGTGAGGTGTTTTGTGTGGCCCTACAGACATTTGGCATTAGACAAAAGCTGGTATGTATCCTGTGAATGTCTGTCATCATTATCACTATCATTATGATCACCATCATCACTATTATCTGCTGCAGTGTGTACTGTGTCTGGTTTTACTCTCTCCTGATTTCCTACACCACACTACTCCTATCTACACCACACTATTCTTGTCGTTGGTTTGTCCTTCCATGTCTCGTCTTCTTTCTGTGTTTTCTGCATCCTCTATTCATCACTCCTGCACGACAATAACTAACTGAAGCCGTGCCAAGCCTAACAATTCTTATCTTCTGATGCTTTCATTGAGGCTGTTGAGCCAGGCTACAGCAAATAGTCTGTGTCAGTGAAGAAACATTTTCCCACACAAGAGGTCTTACCCTAAAAGAAAAAAAAACACCTAAGACTTTGTGTTATTTTTTTCCACTTGATGTAAAGAGCAGAACAATAAATCGTCTGGGACAGTTGTTGAGTCAGGGGACATTATATGACGTACGCTGACAAGGAGGAAACGATCAAATTACTCCCATAACATTTTATAAGTGTGCATGTTTGTTTGTGAATATACTATGCAGTGCATGTATAGGAGGATCCAGTAAAGGCTGTTTCAGTAAGCGCCCTGCTGCTATGGAGGGTCCCCAAACACTCTGCCTGTTTTGACAACAGTGAGTGACTGAGGGGAGAGATGGTGTGTGTGTGTGTGTGTGTGTGTGTGTGTGTGTGTGTGTGTGTGTGTGTGTGTGTGTGTGTGTGTGTGTGTGTGTAGGTCAAAGAGCAAGGGGGGAGAAGAAGGGGGCTGATCCTGTGTAGATTAATAGGAGGAGCATGGTACTAACTCTGCCTGGGTTAGGAGTTCAATTCCCACTGCAGTTAGCCAGCACGCTTAAATTCAACTGCAATGCTGTGAGTAAAACTGGCAAATATAAATAATGCAGAACATCTTAAAACTATTTTAACTTCTTAAAACCTTTAAAGGCAGACTCTCCGGGGTTGCAAAAATGTTACCATTTGAACCATTTACAAGTTCTTTCAGTTTAAAGTTACAATCCGCATGATTTCAGTCCTGGCTGATTTGGTGACAACCCCGTTTACTGATGGAAACAACAAGTGGGATTTAATACTACAGGTCTCCGAATTAGAATAACCAGCTACTTTGTCAGAAATACATCAGAAGAGCAGCTGGTAAATCTGTTCACAGTGCAGCCAAGCTCTGTTTTAACAAAGCAGTTGGTCAATAATCAATTTCGAAACCCATTGGCTGTCGACGATTTGACCTCTGGGGGCAACGGCCAATGTTTCGTGGCTTCCAGTGTAGCCAGCGGCTATCCAGATAACGGATATCCAGGCCAAGACTTCCTCTTCTGTGCGCCAGATATTATTTACAGTCATTAGCAATCTTGGAACCCAAGATTATGTTTCTGTTGTTTGTTAGCAGACCGAAGTGACAAGGAGGCGCCTTCATGCAATACAAAGTCAATGGTGAGTTCTGATGATTTTAATTGTGGATAGACCTCCTGCCTCCATACACTACATGCATTAGGAGGCACGGCTTCCCTGTGATTGGGCCAGCCCAGTGTCAATTAAAAAAAACAATGGGCTGATCGATCTGTGTCATGGGGTGGTCAGACAAAAAAAAAAAAAAGACAGTTGTTTCGGCCAAAAAGGTACTTCAGCCCACCAGGGGAAAAAAGTAAATGCTGACATGTGCAAGTTACAGGAGGAGTGTATGAGGGAGGAAGAGAGAGTATGAATGAGAGAGAGGCTAAAGGACTTAATGAGCAAGAGAGGATTTGTTTTTAATTTCTTCAAGGCTGCAGGCGGTGAGCAAACTGAAAGTGAAGTTAACTCAGCGCAGTTGACAGTCAGCTCACATATTTCCAGTACATTTACATTTGACATGCTGTGCGTTTAGCCTGGTGCTGGTGTGTGCACTTGTTCCTGAATACCTGTGAGATGGTTTGCTGTCCTGGAGTGGTCTCATGCTGTGCAGGAGTCTCTGCTTGGGCTGTACAGGGTCACGTTGTTTGTGCAGCAGGGTGAGTTTGAACTGCAAAACTGACTGATTCATCTGGAGAAGGACTTTAAGAATGTTATTTTTTATATTTTTGATGGCTTGAAATGTTGCTTTCATTGTGTGTTGTAAATCCCTTTCCCTTCCTCCTGGTACCCAAAACTGTTTGTGTTTGACCATCTGAAAACTGTTATTTACATCTGCATGACGCAATATAGTCCATTTTACAGACTGCAGGCAGGTTCATTCTCTTTGTATGGATCAGCTAATAAACAGCTTATGAATTAGAAGCAATCCATGCATTATTAGTAGGGCGAGGAGTATAAGTGTTTGTATTGCTATTAGCATATTAATATGCTAATAGTAATATTTCTCTTGTAAGTAAGGGAATGTAATTAATCCAGCTTGTGTGTGGTGGTAGGAGGAGAGAGAGGAGAGTATATATATATATATATATAGAGAGGATATATAGTGATATATATAGAGAGGAGTATATATATATATATATATATATATATATATATATAATCAGCCAGTTTGAAGCTATAAGACGTGATTATATTTACAGATGGTGTTGCAAGGTGTTCGAGGCAACAGGATTTTAGGACTATAAAGCCGTGATCAATGTTCTAACCAGACTATCGCAGAGTTTTAATTTCTTAAATCCAACTATAAAGACAGTTATAAACCAAAAATCAATTAAATTCTAATAGATTCAAAGATTGTGAGACGATCTGGCAGGCACAGATAACAATGTTAAAACTATTGGAATATTATAAGAATATTATAGGCCAATGTTTGCTCCATAGGGCTGGTTGACCAAAGAGATTACTGACATAAAACAAAAAGCACCATGAAAATACTGTTTCTCCTTACCTTTTTGGTACATGACTATTAAATATAGCATATTTCGCATTGGGTCTGTGAGGCTGTATTTAGGCACAGTGGTGCTTTGAGCTAAATGCTAATGTCAGCATGCTAACATGTTCACAATGACAATGCTAACATGCTGATGTTTAGCAGGAATAATATTCATCATGTATGCCGTTTAAGTTTAGCGTGTTAGCATGTTTAGTGCAAATAGCAGTAAACACAAAGGTATTGGACAAATTATAACATTTGGCTGGATGATGGTGAATGTCTGTACCAAATCTAATGGCAATCCATCAATAATGGTCTCAACATTTCACTCAAAACCAAAAATGTCAACCTTGTGGTTGTGCTAGAGGAAAAGTCAGGAGATCACCACAGTCACTAGGATTCATCCTCTGGGCACCATGGGTATCTGTATCTAATTTCATGGCAATCCATCCAATAGTTTTTGAGATATTTCAGTCTGGACCAAAGTGATGGTGGATTCCAGGACTCAGCACACAAACACGTACTGCTGACAGAAACTTCAAATATTCTCCCCTAGAAATTCAGAACTCAGTCTGGAGATTGCACCAGATGCCCCGGCTTTCTCCAGCTCAGCAGGAGAAATGACAACTGATGTGTCT